>ML279671.1:0-11047 GCA_005239495.1 Nicotiana undulata
GGGGCGCGTCCAAGGGGTCATGGGGCATGGATGGAAAGCCGCCCATGACAATTCACATGTATTTTCACCATGTATTCATGAATACAACAGCAAAAAGCGCCTAAAATCAGCAGTCCAGCTGTACGCGCATGTATTCACATGTATTCGCGCTGCTGTATTCATGAATACAACAGTAAAAAATGCCTAAAATCAGGGTAGTACAGTTGTACTTGCATGTATTCACATGTATTCATGAATACAACAGCAAAAAATGCCTAAAATCAGGGCAGTCCATCTGTATCTGCATGTATTCACATGTATTCATGAATACAACAACAAAAAATGCCTAAAATCAGGGCAGTCCATCTGTATCTGCATGTATTCACATATATTCGTTGTTGTACTCATGAATACAACAGTAAAAAACGCTTAAAATCAGGGTAGTCTAGCTGTAAGCGCATGTATCCACATGTATTTATGAATACAACAACAAAAAACGTCTAAAATCAGGGCAATCCAGCTGTATGCGCATATATTCACATGTATTCGCTCTATTGTACTCATGAATACAACAGTAAAAAGTGCCTAAAATCAAGGCAGTCCAGCTGTATGCGCATGTATTCAGATGTATTCGCGTATGTATTCATGAATACAGTAAAGACAATCACCTTAAATATAGGTATGTCTAGCTGTCTAAGAGTGATGAAAAACATAAATATCGTATTTCATGCCTTGTTTCATGCCTCAATGGTAGTATATACCATAAAATACTTGTTTTACTATAAAACATAAAAGTAGTTATAGAAAATAATATTTTAAAATGATTTGATTTATAATAAATAGAGTGTATACCTTTGCTATATGCGGTAAAAATTTCATCTCTTAATGGTGTGAGGCCTTTTGGAAAAATTTGCAGGCTTGGCCCAAAGCGGGCAATATCACACCATGTTAAGAGTGTCTTTGGGCTAGTTTAGCCCAACAACTGGTATCAGAGCCCAGGTTCGACGGGACGAGTATGGAGATGGCAAAGTGATGGTGCGGGGCAGTAGGCACAGAAGAAGAAGCTAGTGGCGTGCTTCGGTTGCCATAATACTCTAACAATGTGGTGTTGAAGTTAATTAGTTCGAGGATGAGATTGTTGGGTGCGCGAACAAAGTCCCACATTAGTAGTTTAAAAGATAGAGAGTCTACATATAAGGTGTAGGGATCTCTTAATGGTGTGAGACCTTTTGGGGAAAACCGTACAAGTTTAACCCAAAACGGACAATATCACACTATTTTAAGAAGGGAAATTTTCATAATTACATATGAAAATAAGAGTGCATTTGGACTAGTTTAGCCCAACAGTAATCTTTGGTAGTGTTCTTTCGTTGACCAATTCCTCTAACAAAACCTAAGAAAAAGCGAAAAAGAGAAATAGAGAAGGAAAGCGCTATGATAGCTACGTTTTAATTTGATCATGTCCTTAATTAATACGTTTTGCTATATAAGAAAACAATTGCGATTTTTCAACCAATCACCCACCAAAATGATATTTTTGTTCTTTAGAAAACAGCCTACATGCAATTAATGATAGGATTGAGGAAAACAAAATGATATGCATGTTTCTGATTTTTGACGTTTTAGCTATTCTTCAGAAGACAGTCTAAATGCAATTATTGGTTTTTAGAAGTTACGTAAATGCTATCTAATGATAGATTTTGAATATCTTATAGTAGTGATTTGTGGAAAATTATTAATTTTAAAAACGTGTTTGCAATTAATGTGCTTATTACTATCTATTCCAAAAAGATTATTTCCTTAAAATATATTCTGATTGTAATGCTGGCATTAAACGTCATGAAGACGAGGGAACACCGAATTTAAAGAAATTCATGGATATAAAAAAGGAAGGTTGAAAGCTTATTGATAAACTCATAGTTAAGATATTTAATTAAGGATAACTGATATCTATTCATCGTGTAATGAAATCTTTACACTATTTGTGAATAAAATCACTTGCCTTATTTTTCAGGAGTTACTAAATCCATAGTTATAAGTATATTCATTAAACGTTTCAAGTAATTTGAAAAGAAGAGCAGTCTGGTGTACTAAGCTTTCGCTATGCGCACAAGGGTGTATTGTACACAGTCTTACCCTGCGTTGATTTAAATAACTTGATGATGTAAAATAATGTACTTTGTGTTTATAATAGTTAAATCTTATAATAAATTGAATAACCAACTGTAACATATTAAGTAATTATTAATCACAATAATATATAGTCCCTGATTTCTGTACAGTAAATAAGTTCTTGTAATTTAAGTCTTACTTACAGTTTCAAATGCTGGAATCCAAATTATTTAGCATCAGCTAAATAGCAAAGTACATTAATTATGACAATTACAAAGGCATTTTTCATGGCAAGAACAAAACATTTATGAGGTTATCTTCTCTTGAATTTTGAGTAGTTGAATTGATATCTCCACTGTCATTAGATGTTCATGTACAATGTAGGACCTTACTATGTTTTGTTTATGGTAGTGTCAACATCAAATATGTTGGGCCTTTAAGTTGACCAAACATTGCCCAAATTCAAAAATTGATGTTTAAGAATGGACTTTTCTTTTTCTTTGTTGTTAGCCTACTGTATATTTTTTCCACCAAAAAACAAGATAGTTGCTTGAGATAAGAAATTTACTCATGCAAGTCCATTTCTAATACCCTTTATTTCCTTTTATTTTTTCGCAAGAGAGCATTTACACAATGACACTGTTAAGGTAAATATTTCTTTACATTGTTCGTGTAATTTAACTTGTTGCAGTAAATTATTTTCTTTATTTCCTAGATAATTACTAATTTCACTTATTATATATAATTATTTTAGAGCACTCAATATTGTGACCTATTAGTCAATGAAGTAGGTAAAAACTAATAAAATCTCATATTCAAATCTTAATAGAGGCAAAAAACAGTTATAATTAATTGAGTGCATATACACACTTATCTGTTTTTACTGTGACATCTCAAATTTAAATGCAAAAAGATATTGGGAGACTTCTTTTAATTATCTTCCTGAGCTTTAATATGTAAAATTATTTTGTACTTATGGTGGTGAAAGATAATAAATACCCCATAGTAAAATTAAAGTGTTTAGGTTAGCCTGATAGAATGATCAAGATGTGGGCAAATTAGTCGGGACAACACCATCACAAGAAAAAGGAAGGGGTACTTTATAAAGGTAACACCGTGTATATATATATATATATATATATATATATATATATATATACCTTATGACTCTAGGAAAAAACTAAGTAAACGGACTAATAGAGTCACTTCTTACATGGTATAATTCACCATAAACTAATTATACTTAGTGGGGTAAAATGGTTAAAAGAAAGTAGTTATTATTCACCCATATTATAATGAACTTTTTAAAAACGGTTCAAATATGGATAAGAACCATATTCTTCATTTAGAAAATGGATAACCAATGGATAACTAATGAGTTTAGCTTTTACATTTGTAAAGCCTAAAATTGGAGGTTCCTCAAATTTAGGAGACTAAGACCTCATTTGTTTGCACTTAACGGAGGTCTGAATCATCAGATCTCAGACATTAAGTGTGTTTGTTTTTAAAGTCTAAGTCTTAATTATTCAGATCTTAATCGTTAAGTGTATTTTTTTTTTACTTCACATCCACTTAATGTGTCAGAATATGTCTGTATCATTAAGATCTATAGCATAGACTTAATTTTATTAATATTCTATCATCCATATTCATTATTAACTGCCGCCACCGCCTATCATTATCAACTACCACCATGCCACCCACCACCACCACACTCACACACCACCACCATCCTCCTCAATCATATATTCTTGTCACCATTATCGACTATTATCACCCACCATGCCCACCTCCCACCACCATCATTCTCAACGACAACCAACATCATCCACCTCAAATACCACAACTAACCACTCCATCACCATCAACAACCATACCTGACATTGCCCATCATTATATACTACTAGCACCCACTACGATCTTCCTCAATCACAACTACCACCACCACCACCCGCCATTATTAACAATCACCACCTACCACCACCATCCTCAATCATAATAGCTATCATTACCAATCACCACAAGCTACTACCTTAAACTACCACCAATCACCGTTTTTAGTCGGCATTCACACGTACTACTGTTAGCCATCACCACCAACAACTGTCATATTTTAAAAAGTTGTATATTTTAGTGATTGAACATTAGATTAATTAGTATTTTATGTTTATTAATTTTCAAATAAACGCAAATTTTATACATTCAGATGTTAAAAATCAAACAGTCTTAATCATTTCGTATTCAGGTCTTAATACATATCTTAACATTTAGATGTGTATTCAGATTCAAATGTCTTAATCTTAATACACATATTGATATTCAAGACGTGTATTCAGATTCAGTTGTCTTAATCTTAAAAAGAACAAATGAGGCTTAAGAATTCTCCCAAAAGTGATTATATTAAAGAAATCAAATATATAATATGGATATCCATATTGTCCGCCCGTTTTTTATCCGTATTAAATATAAGTCGGGTCGAATAATTTATGTGTTTTTGCATTACCCGTTTAAACTCATTCGTATCTGACCCGACCCATCCATTTACCACCCTAGTTACACTTTAGAATATTCAAAGATCACTATTAGAGAGAGAGAGAAACTATCTTCCAAATTAAACGATAGGCGACAGGATAGACTAAAACCAAACCGGTCTGATGCAAGAACAAACCTTAGCCACACAATATATTTTTGGGTTGCATTGTCATTAATTTTGATGTAACAACGACCTTGCATCTGAGTTGGATTACTTAGAGTTCATTTAAAAACATTATGTGTAAGTACAGTAATGGAAGTCCTTGTCATTTACTAACTTGTAAATGTAAATCTAGAGAGAGATATACGTTCCATAATCCACTTGGAATATTAAAAGTATAGAGAGATAGGTATAATTAGCACAATTACTATTTGGGGCCACACTGTCCCATATAAACATTGATTAAAATCTGGTTGACATGAATAGGTGATCCCCATGGCTGCCTGTCTTAGCTGAATTAGTACTATATTTTTATTACTACATTAAAATTTTAGCTGAATTAGTACTTCCTCTGGTCCAAATTTAGTAATTTTTTGATTTTTTTTTTGGTTCAAAATAAGTAATTTTTAAATATTTTTTAATGATACAAAATAAATAATTTTGTTTATATTTCAAGAATGAATTAATTATTTTTTTTACATTATCTTTGTAATAAATAATATTAAAATATATATTAAAAATATTTATATAAAATAATAAAGATTAATATAATCAATTTTATTACTAACTAATACTAGAACCGGAAGTACTACATTTTATCTTAGACAAAGAAAGCCGGTAGACTAGGCTTTAGGCACGTTTCCCCATTGCGAACAAAAAAAAGCAAACCTCTTTCAGATTGTGATTGCTCCCCATGTCTCCGCACTTCAATATGTCTACAGTTTAACAAAGTGGGGTCTTGAGAAGACAGAGTATATGCAAATTCACATATGATAATATCCTACATATTATGGACGATTACTGTATTTATCTATTTTTAACTATTTTGATCGTATAATTTTTTTTACACTGTCAGTTTGAAAGAAACCTGATCATTTAGGTATTAAAAACCCCTCGAATTCTCCTTCTTACCACTTGCAAAGCTTATACAACTTAATAGTCTGTTTGACCAAGTTTTTTTTTGGGCCAAAATTACTTTTTTGGCCAAAAACACTTTTGGCCAAAAATTGAGGTATTTGGCCAAACTTTTGAATGGAAAAAAAAGTACTTTTGAGGACAAGCAGAAGCAGAAAAAAATAGCTTTCTTCAAAAATACTTTTGAGAAAAATACACTTAGAAGCAGTTTTCAAAAGTTTGGCCAAACACTAATTACTGCTTAAAAGTGCTTTTCAAATTAATTAGCCAAACACAAACTACTTCTCACCAAAATTTTAAAAGCTTGGCCAAACAGACTATAAATTACCCATTTTGACAAACCAAGATGCCCCCACCTCCAAACGCAATGCAAAAAAAAAAAAAAAAAAAAAAAAAAAAAAAAAAAAAATTCAAAAGAAGAAAGCAAAAAGGTGAAGAAGAAAAGACAAATGTGGAAAGACTTTACAAACCATTATCATTTCAGGGAGGCTTTTCATTCCTCGTTCAAAGTTGACCAAATTAAACCCTATTTGCCACATCTCCATAACTTTACACTGTAGAGATCGATGTTTAGAAATGGATCAAGAAAAAGGCTCAAGGGGAACAGTAAAAAAATCTCGGCAGAAAATCTTATAGAACTGCTCCATTTGCTCACAAACAAAAACCCTAGACGACTAACCTTCGTAATTTCTAAAATTCCCTTTTCATATAGAAAAATCTTTTTTTTAAGTGATTGATGAAGATACATGAATAACATGCACTCTCTATGTATATGGTCCTTTTGTGCTATTTCAATTGAGTTGTAATAAGAAGAAATTAAATCCTTGAATTTTGTTTAATAGCTCCAAAGACTTTCTGCATCAGAATTTCCCGGCGAATCGGATGACGGCGGCGAGTTCATTCTCGGCGGGCTCACCATCATTGCCTCCGCCATATCCACCAACAAATTAGGCATATCAAATAATGCCTCTTCATCAATATATTCATTCCCACCAGTTGAAATCATCTGTGCATTTTCAGAAGATTGGTCATCATTACCTGCACAGACGGATCCAAAATTTTCAGGTTCTTAGCACTAGATTTATTGAACTTTTGAAATTAAATTTAAGTTTTGTGCACAACTATATACAGTTTTTAAATGATGGATTCAGATTTTATATCGGCCAAAAGTTTAGTTATTTTTCACATATATATCTGTTACCTGGCTGAGTCGGCATTGTTCCTTCTCCAGTTTGTGGCTTCATCAGCGCCGCGGCACTGGCGGCTGCTTTTCTTATATCCGCCGGAGATGGTGAAGGAGAAAGTGAAGGATACGAAGTGAGGTTACCGGGAAAATTTATTACGGCGTCGCCGCCTTTTAGAGCCAATGCAGCGACGTCGTATGCGGCAGCTGCCATCTCAGGAGTAGGGTAAGTTCCTAGCCATATTCTTGTAGTCTTACGTGGCTCTCGAATTTCAGACACCCATTTCCCACTCCTACTTCGTATTCCGCGGAATACAGGATGTTTTCCACCAGTCGGGCGGCTTGGTGAGCCACCCGATGAGGTGGAACTCATGGTAGTCGTTACAGTTGGAATAATATTTGGTAGTTGAACTGTTTTTGGAGGAGATTTTGTATTTTCTAATATTGCAACGTTTGATATCAACGGACGTGGTGAAATATTTGTCTCCTCCACCGGTAGTGGTGGTAGAAGTGGAGGAGGAATAGGGCAAAAGGGTGTTTGATCAGAACTTTCACTACGCTGAAGAGGTTGATTTTTTAGACTGGTTTTGGTTGAATCATGTGCAGGGTGATCAGCCATATATATGTATATCTACTGTGTGTGTGTTTGTTTATGGGTATATATATATATATGTATGTGTGTGTGTTTTTCATAGGTGGAGTTTGAAGAATGTCATGTTTGGTATTTAAGGGAAGAAAAATATAGGTATATGAAGTGACAAGAGAAAAAGTGAAAGCGTGGGCAATTCGTGGATAATATGCTATACTAGGGTTCTTATTAATGTTTTGTTATATGATTATAAGTTTAGGCACACGTTTTGGGACAAACTCGCTGTCAGCTGTAATCTATTGTACGTGTCTAATACATTTCGATGCTGTCACCAGTTTAATTTCTCACACAGTAGAAGTGAAAGCGTGGCAATTTTATTTTAATGAAGGCATACACATATTTTCTTTGTTTTTAGTTTATGTGACATAGTTTAATTTACCACAATCTTTTTTTTTAAACTTATCATCTAAAATACGCTACTATAATATTCGTTATATGACCCTTGATAGGAAGATGTGGAAGCATGAGCGAAGCTAGAGTCTTGTAAGGGTGGTCAAATTGATCACCCTTCGTCGGACAATTACATTGTATATATAAGTAAAATATTAGATTTTAGAGGTATATAATATATATTGAACACCCTTATATGAGAATTTTTCTTTACTTCTTTCAAGTTTGAACACCCTTGAAATATTTTCTGGCTTCGCCACTGTGTGGAAGTCGGTAATTGGTGTAGAAGGTTAGGTGTTTTTTATTTTCCTAGTTCATACCAGTAGTTAGGGGTGTTCAAAACCTGAAAACCGCACCAATCCGAAAAACCAAACCAAACCGATTAGAAAACCCGACTTGGTTTTGGTTTAACTTGGTTTGGTATAAACAAAACATTTGAATATATATTAAGACTGTATATTGAATTTTCTTTAAAAAATTTGGGTTCCTCTCATGTGTTAACCTTGAAAGTGTACATTGACAGAAAATTATTGATAGACGACTAAGAAAATAACTATCTTGTGTTGCTAAAAAAAATTCTCATTGGAATATTTTAATAGAACATATGTTTGTCAAGTTTTTCAATATTTACTAAACATATATTCACTTATCAAAACTTTATTTATAACTTTAACACAGTACGATTCGAATAATATTCATGTAACAAAAAAAATCTGAAAACCCGAAACACCCGAAAAACCCTACAAAACCGAACCAATCCAAACCGTTATAATTGGTTTGTTTCGGTTTTGATAAAAATTGAATCACTCATGTACACCTCTACCTGTAATATTGGTGTGTTACCTCGTGCTAGTCTTATATTTTCTTATTCTTAGACTTCTGTTATTACTTGTTTCGTTCACTTCGATTTTTTTGATTGGTCTGCTGATGTTGCTACTTGTTGTTACTCCTTTCTTCTTCACTTCTGTCACGACCCCAAATCCTAACAGGCCGTGATGGCGCCTATCGTGGAACTAGGCTAACCAACCATCACCTTACTACGTGTTTATTCAATTATAGCAGTTTACAATTAAATAATAATCAAGCAACCATAGCATAAATAATGAAAATAATGTCTTAGCGTTCCCATATTAGCCTAAACAACCTCCCAAGAACTAGAGTCAATAGTCATGAGCATATAAGAATAATTAAATCTAACTCTGTTAAAACTATAATATAAGTCTCTGAATCAAGAGCTAAACCACAATAAGGAAGGGAAATGGAGAAGCTATGGACGCTGGACAGCTACCTCGAAATCCCGTGACTGCTGCTAACGAACCTGCGTCAGCTACTGCTGCGAGCTCGTACCTGGATCTGTGCACAGAGGCACAGGGAGTCTTTATGAGTATGCCAACTCAGTAGTAATGAAAAGAAATCACAGTCTGAGAAATATAAAGCACACAAACAGATACACCATTTCACAACAACCAGTAAAACATCAAGTCACCAAGTAGTATTTAGCAAATTCATAGGTTCAAAAACCAATTCCAAAACTCCTTTGAAGAACAAGTAAATATCAATATATCTTAGTAAAATTCTCAGTAAAACTCTCAGTAAAACCCAGTTTGAAAACATAGTAATATCATCATAAAAGTGCCCCTCGGGCAAAAATCATTTATCGTAACCAAATTCCCTCAGGCATTCCCTCAATCACTCAGTATCAATCATCACTCAGTATCAGCCCCGCGGGCAATCATCATCACTCAATCGGTACCGGCGCTCACAGGGGGTGTATTACAGACTCCGGAGGGGCTCCTACGACCCAAGCGCTATAACATCATAAGGCCTGAAAGCCTTCTCACCTCTCTCATAAGGTCTGGAAGCCTCCTCACCTCTCCGGCGCTCACTGGAAATGGGCTCAGACTCCGAAGGGGCTCCTACAGCCCAAGCGCAATAATAACATAAGGCCTGGAAGCCTTCTCATCTCTCTCATGAGGCCTGGAAGCCTCCTCACATCACTCATAAGGCCTGGAAGCCTCCTCACATCACTCATAAGGCCTGGAAGCCTCCTCACATCACTCAGTCAGACACTTTCAATTAGCCTTTAGGCCATAAACAAATCGGGTTCTCGACCCAAAATAATGTTTCATTTTTCAATAAATAGTACCAAAATACTCTGAGTGTCAAAACCATTTATCAGGAAAAGACTGAGTGTAGTTCACAATATATCAAGTGAGGAAACACAGTAAAACAGTCCCCCAAGGGGTAAACAGATCGGCACTAGGCGCCAAACACGGCTTACAGCCCAAAACATATCATAATACATAAGTACTAATTAAGCAAAGACTTAAAAATTGGTTTTGCAACTCAATAGTTGCCTAAGTAGGGAATATATTTCCCAAGTTTCAATCTTTGCATTTCAAAAACCCGTGAAGGGTGCATAGTCCGGGGTTTCATACCCTCAGGACAGGATTTCAAGACATTACTTACCTCAAAANAAGTTCAGATTTTTATCATCAACATATGTTTAAGGATTAATTTCCAATTGAAAAATATCGAATTTAACTCAAAATCCAAAACCGGTCAAAACCCGACCCCCGGGAACGCGTCCCGAAACTCAGAAATTTTTACATAAAAGTGTTCTTCATATTCTCACGATTCTGTACATATAAAGAACACCAAAATCGGAGTTCGTTTGACCCCTCAAATCGACCCTTGAAGGTCTCATAATCTCATGCCCCAAAATCCTATTTTTCTACTGTTTTTCATGAATTAAAGGCTGAGATTATGGTCTTTAATCACCCATAAACGAGTTATAATAATCAAATTACTTACCTCTGCGATACCCAATGATTTTCTCCTTCAAAAATCGCCCAAAAAGCTCTCCTCCGCTCAACAATGGTGTAAAAGTGGGTTTAAGTCGCGGAGGGTTTATTATTTAACTGCCCAATTATTTCTTCACCGCGATCGCGGACTCCCTGTCGCGATCGCGGAGCACAATTTTTAAACCCCACGAGATCGCAGCCCCCTTCACGCGACCACGAAGACTATTCAACCTCGCCCCCACGCGCCTGCCTTATCCCTATGCGATCGCGAATCCCCTCACGCGATCGCAATGCCTGACCTGCCCGACCTCTGCGATCGCGGA
>ML279674.1:473-41454 GCA_005239495.1 Nicotiana undulata
TACTTCTATCTGTCGATGTGACTGTTTTATTCCACTTGTTCCCCTTTATTGCTCCCGTATCCCCTACCTACCTGTTTATCACCTGCCTTGTGATATTCCCTGTTACTTGCTGTAGAATAGGACAGGTTATCGTTAATGTCAAGTCTAGCCTCGTCACTACTTCGGCCGAGGTTAGGCTTGGCACTTACTCAGTACATGGGGTCGGTTGTACTGATACTACACTGCACTTCCTTGTGTTGTGCAGACCCTGCTACCGGACCCCGTGGAGCGTTCTGAGGGAGATACCTTCAGTCCACGTCAGAGCTTCGAGGTATACACTGGCGTTCGTGGATCCCGAGGCTTCTCTCCTTTACCGTTTCATTGTCTTTCTTCTTATTTTCAAGACAGTGTTGTATTTTCATTTCCAGACTTGTATTTAGTATTCCAGTAACTAGTCCGTGGGATTGTGACACCGCGGTTTTGGGGTTGTGCGTTGTAGATGTCTTATCATTTCATTTTGAGCTTTTCTAAGATATTATTATTATTTCTCTGCTGTGAAACAATTGAAGGGATTTGGAAGGCCTAGTAAAGTTTGAGATTTACTAGTGTGGGAAATTTTACGTTATTTAAGTTTATCATGTCTTTATTCTTCGCATTCTTAAAGTTTTCGTTATCTGTATTAAGAAAATGCTTACAGGATTTTGTTGGGAATTTGTTGAAAGTGACAAACCATCGTTTCGTTCAGTATTAAATGATTTTAAATTACTATTGCAAATTATACGTTGGCTGGCCTAGCGGGTTCAACGTTAGGCGCAGTCACGACCCAAAGTGTGAGAATTTGGATCGTGACAGTAGGTGATTTAGTTTACCGTCATTGTTCTATTATGTTTTCTCTCCAAATAAGAACTTATAATGTCAATATTATTGAATAGTATAATTTTTTTACTCTAATAAAAAACTAGGGATATAAATATTCTTCACTACTATGATTTTTCCCGATTGATACTAATTGCGTCTTTGATGTAGAGTAAAAGAATGCTTTATTACTGATAATTTCTTTTCGGGTAAGTTCAAGAACAATCTCTTTAAATATTGTAAAATACTAAAACTTTATCCCTAATGAATAAAAATCATAATTAAATCTATTACTATTCTAAAATACTATAGCTATTTACCTATTAAATTATTATTTACTTTTACTAAGTGTCTCCCTTGTATGACGTACAACAATGATGTAGCAATATTTCTTTCTCCTTCCAAAGTTCGACAGCGTTGTCTTTGAATGTCGATTATATATAGATTATTTAGAGATTAATATTATTACATTTGTTATGCTTAACTCTTTTACGTTTGGGTAGATGAGCATTATTAAATATAGATGGTTGCTATATTACCGCTACTATACTTTTCGTGCTCTACTTTTTGGTGTAAGATCAGTATTATTATATTTGTTATGCTCAACTCTTTTGCGTTTAGGTAGATTAGTTTCCTGCAATTTCTTCTTCATTCCACTATAGAACAAATAAACCAGTACTGAAAAAGAAAAATAGTGTTGCTTCTGAAAGGTCACATTGGTAACGTAAGACTAACCGTTGTGCGTCAGGAGTCGAACCCAGAAAAATTGCATTTAGTTTAGGCTTCCAAATATAATGGTCAAGTTTTTCACCGTATTTCTTCTCGCTACAAAATCCACCCATGGAAAGTGCATCAATTCTAAACGAACCGCAGTATGAGTATGTCACCTTATTCTATCTTGCAATATAGTTCTTTTTATTTTCTGAATTTATTAACAACGATATGACTTCTTAAATTAAAGTACAGGTATTCTTCTTTGTATGTAGTTTCAGTTTTGCAGAACTGAAGAGACTTACCCACGACCCAAAATTTTAACCTATCGCGATGGTGCCTAACATGGTACTAGGTAAGTCGACATTACGAAATAATCCCAACACTTTTAACAGGAAATGAATTAAAGCAGTTTAAATAACAAAAATTCTCATAAATAGGGATAGAAACCCAAAACTCAACGCGGAAGTTCCCAACTATCGGAGTGTCACAGGGTACATGAGCATCTACACATCACAAGCCTTGAAAACACGGTCAATAATAGTTTGAGACTAAATACAATAAGCAAGAAGATAAGGAAGGAGAGAAAGGTCTGCGAAATGTCGAGCACCTACCTTAGAATCTCCCAAAGGATCAACTGTGCGATGCAATCAACGCCCACCATGTCTGGAAGCAACTGGATCTGCACACGAAGTGCAAGGTGTAGTGTGAGTACAACCAACTCAGTAAGTAACTGTCACAACCCAAAATCCAACTAGTTGTGATGGCACCTAACCCAACCCGCTAGGTAAGACAATTGACAATAAACCAATTCCAATGAAATTTAATGAGACAAATAAAAATAAGAAAATATCGAATCTTATGCCTTTCCTAAGGACTAGTAGTACAAATCATGGGTTTCTAAGATTGGAGTTTACAAAGCTGATATGAAATAAATATGTCATCTGTTTGAAATGTACATAACAAATTTTTATAAATCTAAGGCTACCATGAACAAGAGGCATCTACAAAAGGTACATCTTTTAACCAAGCTCTCGTCGATTACAGCAACATCAACATCCAACATCTACACGCAAGATGCAGAAGTGTAGTATGAGTACAACCGACCCATGTACTCAATAAGTAACAAAGCTAACCTTAGGTTGAAAGTAATGAGCAACTGGGACATAGGTCGGAGTCCGACACCAATAACTAGCAATAATTCATAACAACATAATGACAGTAATAACAGAAGTAACTGATAGATAAAATGCCCAGCTCGTTCACGGTTCCAGAAAATAGGTCTACTTTTCAAGTGAATCAGTGAAAACCAAATCTTTTTACTGTAGTCTCCAAAAATATGACTAAGTTTGAAAACTGCAATTTTTCCCAAAAAGCTTTCAACAGGTAAATGTTTCATTTTCAAATGGCATGAGAAAAATACATATCTATGCTTATATGTCAATATGTGTGAGAAGTCAGGAATGACGTTAAATCATGAGGAAAGTGCATTTCTATGCATGTATGTCATGTGTTCATGTCATTGCAATGTATCTCAGAGATGAGCTCATGTACTCACACTCTTAGAGTACTCAATCTCACTGTCTCACACGTTCCCCTTATCATGCTCAATCACTCGACATGCTCAGTCACTCAGTAATGTATATGGCCAATCTAGCTCAGGGAAGATCCATCTCGAATATATACATAGAAACTACCAGTCAGCCACTCAGTACTGTATAAGGCCAATACAGCTAGGGGAAGATCCATCCCCAAATATAAACAGTTCGGGCAAGATCCATGCTCAGGGAAGATCAATCCCTCAATATAAATCAACCGCACTCATTGGGTGTGTGTGTAGACTCCGGAGGGGCTCCTTCAACCCAAGCACTATATCAGGCCAATCATGGCATAAATCAATTATACATGTTGCAGCGTGCAACTGTCACGATCCCAAACTACCCTAGCCGTGATAGCGCCTATTGCAGTACTAGGCTAGCCAATTCATTACTTATAGAATAAAAGAACTTTTCATTAATTCATTTACTAATCCAATATTATCATAAATCTTTCGTTTGAGCATTTCATAACAAACGGAAGTATGTAAAACATCAAACGCTGCCCAAAACCCGTAGTCACTAGTCATGAGCAACTAAAAATACAGGTCTGATACTGCCAACTTAATACAAGATGAGTCTAAGAAATAGTAAATTCTAATAGATAGGAAGGAGAAAGGAAAGGCTACGGACGCGGTGCAGCTACCTCGCAAATCTCTGGAATACTCTGAAAGGAGTATATCAACTCTTACCCTTATGCCCTGGCACCTGAATCTGCACACAAGGTGCAGGGAGTAACGTGAGTACACCAACTCAGTAAGTAACAATTATAACTAAAGACTGAGTGCAGTGATGAGAATTTTAAAATCATATAAATTTCATAACATAAAATAGCAGTGGAATAACCAGCTAAAATCAGTAGTTAAATTCCGAACATCTCGTAAAAACTCCAGTTTCAATGAAAAATATTTAAAAATTTTGTTCAACATTTCCAATAGAGGCTCAGTGTAAAAAGAGAGTGAAACAGTAATTTCATAAAACAAACCCCTCGGGCAAAGTATCACTCATATATATAGTCCCTCAGGCAAGCCTCTCAGTCACGAGTGACTCAACTATCACCAATCAACACTCACACTCAATAGGTACCATATAATAACCGCAGATAGTCGACTGAGCTCACTAGCGGTGTGCAGAATCTGGAGGGGCTCCTACAACCCAAACGCTATATTGTTGCGGTGTGAAACTCGATCCAATATCGCTGCGGCGTGCAGCCCGATCAAACATATTGTTGCGTTGTACATCCCGGTCCGTATATATATAATGCTACGACATGTAGCCCGATCCATAACTATCCTCACAATCCGGCCCTCGGCCTCACTCAATCATCATCCTCACAAGCCACTCGGGCATTTCAGTACAACTCAGGGGACCCAACCCAAATTTTCTTTCATATATATTTAAAATAGAGTGATGAACATGATTAAATAGTAAACAAGTATAAAGCATGACCGAGAATATATTTTCTATCAAAAACAGTGTGAGGACAATAGTAAAATACCCTTGAGGGTCCAAACAGTACAACATAAGGCCCCAATCATGACATTCCTTCGAAGTTAACAGAATTATTTCTAAAACACATGGATATCTTATAAAGTTTATCAAACACGCAACTCTACAGTTGCAACGGGACGGACCAAGTCCCTATCCCTACCGGTGTACGCCCACACGCCCGTCACCTAGCATGTGTGTCACCTTATTTATCAAAATAGTACGAGATTGCGGGGTTTCATACCCTCAGGTCTAGATTTACAATCGTTACTTACCTCAAACCGGATGAAAATCTACTCCGCGATGTCCTTGCTGCTCAACTCGGCCTCAAATTGCCCAGAATCTATTCAAAATCAGATTCATATCATCAAAATACTCTAAAGGAACAAAAACCTCGCGAAAATAATGGAATTACATAAAAAATCCCGAAATTGGCCAAACCCTACCCCCGGGCCCACGTCTCGGAATCCAATAAAAATTGCAAAACTAGAATCCTTATCCTCCCACGAGTTAATACATACCAAATTCATCAAAAACTAAACTCGTTTCCCCCCCTCAATCACCCAATTCTTAGTCACAAGTATCAAGCCCTAATCTCCCAATTTTCACCCTTAAATACCACAAATTTCATGCTTAATTAGTTAGAAATCACCATAGAATCGAGTATTGAGTTCAAAAACATTACTTCAAAGTGATTCCCCTTGAATTCCTCTTCAAATTGCTCCCAAAAGCTCCAAACCCGTATGAAAAATGATAAAGAATGGCTAAAATTCACGAAGACTGGAATTTAAATGTTCTGCCCATGGGTTCCGCATCTGCGGTCCTCGCATCTGTGACCAAATGTCCGCATCTGCGGACTTCACATAAGGCCCCCAGTCCGCACCTGCGATTAACCCACTGCACATGCGGGCCCGCAGGTGTGTCCACTCATCCGCTTCTGCGGAAAGTCCCCAGACCTCAAATATCTGCACCTGCGACTTGCCTTCGCACCTGCGGCTCCCCATCCGCAAGTGCGGCCACATCAGAAGAATCACACTAGCAGCCTTTCTGTTACATTTTCCAAATCCAAACCTTTCAATGACCATCCGAAATCACCTCGAGCCCCTCGGGGCCTCAACCAAATATACCAACACGTCATATATCATCACACAAACTTAGTCGAACCGTCGAAACACTCAAAACAACATCAAAACACCAAATTAACCCGAAATTCAAGCCTAAGGATTTCTAAACTTCCGAAATTCACCAACGATGCCGAAACCAACCAAACCATGCCCGGATGAGCTGAAATTTTGCACACACATAAAAAACTACACTCGAACCTATTCAAACTTCCGAAATTCCATTCTGACCCTGATAGCTAATTTTCCACTACCGACCAGAAATTACCAAAAATCTGATTTCTCCAATTCAAGCCTAATTCTACCACGGACTTCCGAATATTATCACGAAAACGCTCCTAAGTCCCAAATAACCTACGAAGCTATCTGAACCATAAAAATCCAATTCCGAGATCATTTACCTATAAGTCAACTTCCGATTGACTTTTCCACTAAATAACCAACTTAAGAGACTATGTGTCTCACTTCTCTCCAAAATCACTCTGAACCTGAGCTGACCGACCAGACACAACATAATAGAGCTGAACAACAAATAATGAAGTAGAAATGGGGGAAAAGGGGGCTAAACTCTCTGAACGACCGACCGGGTTGTTACATCCTCCCCCTCTTAAACAAACGTTCGTCCTTGAAAGAGTCTAGAAACATACCTCGAGTCTCAAATAGGTGTGGATATCTGCTCCGCATCTCCCGCTTGGTCTCCCAGGTGGCCTCCTCCACCGGCTTCCCTCTCTACTGCACCTTTACTGAAGCTATATTCTTTGACCTCAACCTTTGGACCTGCAGATCTAAAATAGCCACTGGCTCAACATCATAAGTCATGTCACCCTCTAACTAAACCATGCCGAAGTCCAAAACATGGGACGGGTCACTAACATACTTCTAGAGCATGGAAACATGAAATACTAGATGCACACTCGACATGCTAGGTGGAAAATCAAGCCTATAAGCCACCTCCCCTACTCTCTGAAGCACCTCAAAAGGCACAATAAACCGGAGACTCAACTTGCCCCTCTTCCCGAACCGCATAACACCCTTCATGGGTGATACCTTCAACAGAACCTTCTCTCCGACCATGAAAGATACATCGTGGACCTTCCTATTGCATTACTTTTCTACCTAGACTGCGCCGTGCAATGCCGCTCCTGAATCAACTTCACCTTATCTAATGCATCCTGTACCAAATCTGTACCCAAGAGCCTAGCCTCACCGGGCTCGAACCAACCAACCGGAGATCTACACATCCTCCCATATAAAGCCTCGTATAGAGCCATCTGAATACTCGACTGATAACTATTATTATATGCAAACTCTACGAGTGGCAGAACTTGTCCCATGAACCCACAAAATCAATAACACAAGCGCGCAACATGTCCTCTAGTATCTGAATAGTACGCTCGGACTGCCCGTCCGTCTGAGGATGAAAAGCACAACTCAACCTGAGTACCCAACTCCCGCTCCACGGCCCTCCAAAACTGAGATGTGAACTGAGTACCTCTATCAGAAATGATGGAAACTGGAACACCATGCAATCAGACAATCTCCGATTATAAATCTTAGTTAACCGCTCTGAAGTATAAGTAGTACCAACATGAATGAAGTGCGCGGACTTGGTCAGCCGATCTACAATAACCCAAATAGCATCGAACTTCCTCGAAGTCCGTGGGAGTCCAACTACAAAGTCCATGGTGATTCCCTCCCACTTCCACTCCGGAGTGTCCACCTGGTCTCTGGTGCTCATACTTGACCTGCTGACAGTTGAGACACCGAGCTACAAATCCGACAATGTCCTTCTTCATCCACCTCCACCAATAATGTTGTCTTAGATCCTGGTACATATTTGCGGCACCTGGATGGACGAAATACCGCGAGTTGTGGGCCTCTTCAAGAATCAATTGCTGAAGCCTATCTACATTAGGCACACATATCTGACCCTGCATCCTCATCACACTATTATCACCAATAGCTACATCCCTGACATCACCTCGTCGGACCCTATCTTGAAGAATGAGCAAGTGTGGGTCATCATACTAGTGCTCTCTGATACATTCATAAAGAGAAGACTTTGAGGCTACGCAAGACAATACATGGCGGGGCTCCGATAAATCCAATATCACAAATTAGGCCGCTAAGGCCTGAACATCAAGTGCTAAAGGTCTCTCTGCTGCTAGAAGATATGCTAGACTCCCCAAACTCTCTACTCGGTGACTCGAGGCGTCGGACACTACGTTGGCCTTTGTCGAATGGTTTAGAATAGTGATATCATAGTCCTTGAGAAGCTCCAACCATATCCGCTGACGTAAATTCAGATCCTTTTGCTTAAACAAATGTTGCATACTACGGTGATCAGTAAAAAACATCACAATGGACCCCATATAAATAATGACGCCAAATCTTCAGGGCATGAACAATGGCTGCTAACTCAAGATCATGCACCGGATAATTCTTCTCATGGGTCTTCAACTGGCGCGAGGCGTAGGCAATCACCCTACCCTCGTGCATCAATACACAACCAATGCCTATCCTTGAGGCATCACAATACACGGTATAAGAACCTGAAGCTGATGGAAAAACTAACACTGGAGTTGTGGTCAAAGCAGCCTTGAGATTCTGAAAGCTCTCCTCACACTTGTCCGACCACTTGAACGGAGCACCCTTCTGGGTCAATGTGGTCAAGTGAGGAGAAATATAAGAAAACCCTTCCACAAAACGACGGTAATATCCAGCCAAACCAAGGAAACTCCTAATCTCTGTAGCTGAGGACAGTCTGGGCCAACTCTACACCGCCTGTATCTTCTTCGGATCTACCTGAATACCCTCACTGGACACCACATGCCCCAACAAAGCTACTTAGCCAAGCCAAAACACACACTTGGAGAATTTCGCATAAAGTTTATCCTCCCTCAATCTTTGCTATACAACTCTCAGATGCTGAGCATGCTCCTCCTGGCTACGAGAATAGACCATGATGTCATCAATGAACACAATAACGAAGGTATCCAAATATGGATGAAATACACTGTTCATCAGATGCATGAACGGTGCTGGGGCATTGGTCAGCCCAAAATACATCACCAAAAACTCATAATGGCCATAACGGGTCCTGAAAGCCATCTTGGGAATATCTTAATCCCGAATCTTCAACTGATGATACCCGGATCTCAATCGATCTTAGAGAACACCCTAGCTCCCTGAAGCTGGTAAAACAAATCATCAATGAGAGGCAAAGGATACTTATTCTTGATTGTAACCTTGTTCTATTGCCTGCAATCAATACACATTCTCATGGAACCATCCTTCTTCTTCACAAATAACACCGGTGCACCCCAAGGTGAAACACTAGGCCGAATAAACCTTTTATCTAGGAGTTCCTGAAGCTGCTCTTTCAATTCCTTCAATTCCACCGATTCCATACGATATGGTGGAATGGAAATAGGTTGGGTGCCTTGCACCAAATCAATATCCCTGTCAGACGGCATGCCCGACAGGTCTGCAGGAAACACGTCCAAAAAATCACAGACCACAAGAATAGAATCAATCGTGGAATCTCAGCACTGACATCCCTCACAAAATCCAAATAAGATAAACACCCTTTCTCCACCATGCGCTGAGCCTTCAGGTATGAAATCACCCTACTAGGCACATTATCAATGGAACCTCTCCACTCAACCCTCGGAAATCCCGGCATCGCTAAGGTCACTATCTTAGCGTGACAGTCTAGAACAACATGACATGGAGAAAGCCAATCCATGCCCAATATCACATCATCGTCAACCATGCTGAGCAATAACAGATCCACTCGGGTCTCCAGACCCCCAATAGACATCACACATGAACGATACACACAGTCTACAACAACTGTATCTCCCACCGGAGTCAACACATGAACATATGTAACTAAAGACTCACAGGGCATATCCAGAAAATGAGCAAAATATGAAGAAACATAGGAATATGTGGAACCAAGATCAAATAAGACTGAGGCATCCCGATGACCAACTGAAAGAATACTTGTAATCACTGCATCTGAGGCCATAGCATCTGGTCTGGATGGAAGTGCAAAAAAATGGGCCTGACCTCCACCTGATCGACCTCCCCCTCTAGGGCGGCCTCTAGATGCCTGATCCCCACCCCTAGCTCCCCGGGCGGGTGGTAAAGTAACTGGAGCTGAAGTAGAGGGTTGACTCCTTTGATGAGATGGACCCCAAAAAAGATAAGGACAATGCCTCCTCATATGCCCAAACTCTCCACACTCATAACAACTCCCAGGTGCGGGGGACAGCGACTGAAGGGAACCACTAGCACTGGGGTAACTGATAGAAGAACCTGGCGTAGAGGAACCCTGAATTGATGGTGCATGTGATGAACTCTAGGCTGGGAGGGCACTAAATGATGGGTGCCCCTGATGAGAACTGTGAGGACCATGACCAGATGATCCACCACGATGACCTGAGCGTGCTGACTGAGCATGCCTGAATGGACGGCCTCTGCCGTGTTGGAACGCTCCTTCTAAAGGGACACCACCAAAACTACCAGATCCTCGAGGCCTCTTGGCCTCCCTCTCATCTCGCTCCTGGCGACGAACTGACGCAATCTCTCGGGAAATATCAACAACCTCCTCAAAAGTAGCACCCGATACTCTCTCCCTAGTCATAAGAATCCGAAACTGATATAAGAGGCCAACCACGAACCTCCTGATTCTCCCCCTGTCCGTTTGAACCAACCAAACGGCATGATGAGCTAGCTATGAAAACCTCATCTCATACTGTGTCATGGTCAGATCACCCTGACGCAACTGCTAGAACTACCTGCGCAGCTGCTCTCTGCGGGATTGTGGCACATACTTCTCCAAAAAGAGAATGGAGAACTGCTGCTAGGTAAGGGGTGTTGCACCAACAAGCCTATGCCTCTCATAATCTTCCCAATCCGGCCCTCGCCCTCACTCAGTCATCATCCTCACAAGCCACTCGGGCATTTCAATACAACTCAGGGGACTCAGCCAAAATATCTTTCATATATATTTAAAATAGAGTGATGAACAAGATTAAACAGTAAACAGGTATAAATCATGACCGAGAATATATTTTCTAACAAAAAAAGTGTGAGGACAATAGTAATATACCCTTAAGGCTCCAAACAGTACGACACAAGTCCCCAAACATGGCATTCAACCCAAGTTAACAGAATCATTTCTAAAACACACGGCTATCATATAAAGTTTATCAAATATGCAACTCTATAGTTTCCACGGGACAGACCAAGTCACGATCCCTACCGGTGTACGCCCACACGCCCGTCACCTAGCATTTGGGTCACCTGATTTATCAAAATAGTACGAAATTTCAGGGTTTGATACCTCTTGGTCTAGATTTACAATCGTTACTTACCTCATACCGGATGAAAATCTATTTTGCGATGCCATTTCCGTCGACTCATCCTCAAATCACCCCGAATCTATTCAAAATCATATTCATATAATCAAAATACACTTAAGGGACAAAACCCCTGCGAAAATAATCGAATTACATCAAAAACCCTAAAAATTGGCCAAACCCTACCCCCGGTCCCACGTCTCGAGATAAAATCGCAAAACCATAATCCTTATCCTCCCACGAGTTCATACATACCAAATTTATCAAAAAATAACCTCGTTTGCCCCCTCAATCACCCAATTCTTAGTCTAAGGTTTCAAGCCTTAATCCCCCAATTTTTACCCTTACATCCCTCAAATTTCATGCTTAATTAGTTAAAAATCACCACAGAATCGAGTATTGAGTTAAAAAATTACCTCAAAGTGATTCCCCTTGAATCCCTCTTAAAATTTCTCCCAAAAGCTCCAAACCTGTATGAAAAATGATGAAGTATGGCTAAAATACGCGAATGCTGGAATTTATATGTTCTACCTAGGGGTTCTGTATCTACGGTCAAAATACCGCATCTGTGGTCCCCGCATATGCGGACTTCACTTAAGGCTCCAAATCCGCACCTGCGATCAACCCACCACACCTATAGGCCCGCAGGTGCGGCCACTCATCCCCTTATGCGGAAAGTCCCCATACCTCCAATATCCGCACCTGCGACTTGCCTTCGCACCTCCGATCATTGTTGATACCCAATTTTTCCTCAAACTATTTTCAAACTTGCATATATACTTTCAAAATCATTCTTTACAATGACTGGTATTTTCCCATAATTTTTCGTGTTTTAATCAAATTATTTTTCTATTTATTTAATACTTTATGTTCCATAATTATTCATAAATGATGTTATAAATAATTTCAAAACATCTTCTTGCTCAATATGTTATTCATAATCCTATTTAGCTCCATTAGAATTTAATTGTTTCACAAATTAACCAATATTGACATTATTTAGCTAATTTCAGCAACTTTGCAATAATAGCATACATTTATATCATTTTTAAAAGCAACAACTGATCATTTTATATTTTTTATAGTATTTAACTATCTTAATTTAATTTATTTAATTTTAATCTCATTTTACACAATTATTAGCTATTTTATTAATTAATTATCTTATTTAATTGGGTGTTTAACGTTTAGCCACATTTCTATTTAAATTATAACCAGTTTTAACCCAACGCCACCTTACCTTTAACCCATTAAACAACCCAGGCCAAAACTCATTAATACCTGGCCTAACCCCACACCTGATCTGAACCGTTGATCAAATGAGATCAACGATCCATGTCAGTGTTACCATAATTAAACCCCTATCACTACCCAACCGACCCCTCATTTTCCCAGCTCCCCTTCTCTCTCTATCTCTCTCTGGTTCTCTCTGGTTCTCTCTATAACCTTCCTTTGGCCTCTATCCTCCGATGAGTCTGTTCATCTTCTCCGGCTGGTTCTCTCAACGGAAACCATGGTTCCTCATCGTTTCATGGTTCTTTACCCACCTTGCACCGGTCCAGTGATACCCTAGAGCCCTTAGGCGAACCTGGAGCGGTTCACTCACCTCTCATGGTCCCCATGCCACTTTCCGGCCTCCCCCGGCCGTCTGAGTAAGGGCTACAACCTTTTCGGCTTAAGCCGGCGACATCTATGAGGTTTTTCTTACTTCTCCGGGTTCCACGAAACCCTAACTCCTATATCTTTTCGATTTCTTCTAGATCTGCTTTAGATCTACAATATTATGAAGCTTCTTTACATGTTCTTCTTTGAAAAATACCTCTGCTTTGACGATCTTTCATTTCAAAAACTAGGGTTTCATAACCCCCTTTCGAAAATAATTTTTTGCTTCTGTTTAATGTCATTTTATGTTTCTTTCTACGATTTAACGATTGATTCAAGGTTTCTTTCATTTTTAATTCGCTTTGCTGGAAACCCTAGCTTTTTCCTCAAATTTGAGTCCATCTGCGACTAATGTGGTTTTTTAGATGCATCTACTCTTATTTCTCATAAATGTTTAAGCTTTCACTATGATTCTATCCGGTTGTTGCTATTAGATCTTCTGATTAGGTTCTATGTGTTCTTATCATGTTCAAACGTTACTGCATTGTCTATGAATTTGTGTGATTTTACTATTGTAGTCACTAGGGTTTCCAACTCTCTAATTACTATGGTTTGTCTGAATATGTGATGTTGTTGCTTGCCTTGCCTAATTGAGTGTATTCCTGTTCGAATCCCTAATTCTCTATAACTTTACCTTGCTTGCATCTCTGATTCTTGAGATAGTCCTTTAATTAAGGTTGGTTTCTCCTTGAATCTGTAATTTGTGCACACAATCCGTATTGATTGGAATGATTCCTTGTTTATGGGATACTTTCCTTAATTGAGAATGATCCCTTGTGATTTTAGTCCCCATCCGTGATTTCTTGACTAATTTTCAAAATAAAATTATGTTTTTTCCCATATAAGTGCACTCAGTATATAATTTTCTTATTTAAGATACTATGTACTTGACTTTATTACATGCCACATTCTTTATTTACCCCATTATGGGATAATCAGTTGTCTAATTGACCATTTCCTTATTTAGCCTAATTTACACCCGTTCAAATCATAACTTCTTGATTGAAGGGAGTGCAGACCTCTGATTGACTTAATTGATGATGTTCCTATAATTATGCTACTCTGTACTTTTTTCTAGCATTATATATACATTCTATTCATTCCTCAAAAGGACACGAACAAGACACATTGTTCTAAGCCCTCTCTTACAAACACACTCATATTGTTTTTCTTCTCTTGCTGTTACTTGCAACTCCGTTGGCTGCAAGCCAAAACTGAGTGATTCTATTGTGCTATTGCTCTGCTGCCCTACTGTGCTGTTGCATCTACACACTACTTGATATTTTAGACTTCAGTACTACACAATAATATAATTTAATTGTGCAGTACCCAATTTTCGAGTGCTTTCTAATAAGAAGAACCTGGTTCTTCTTGGTGTACTACTTTTTACTGTTGCGGAATAATAAAGCAGTAAAGTAAAGACACAAAGATTTTTACGTGGAAAACACCTGGCTCAAAAGGTGAAAAAACCACGACCTACTCCTTAGTAGGATTTGCTCAAACACTTCACTAAAAACTCTGAGCCAAACGGACTTACAAAATAAACTCTTTTGTAATCCTAGGACTAACTCTAATCCTCTTTGTATCAACTAGCCTCTAGCTAATTTCTACAGATTTCAAGCTAACTCTAACTTGAACAATGTGTACCTATTACAATTGCTTCTATGAGAGCTGAAAAGATACAATATTAAATCGCCTACTACAATCAACTATACGCAATACATCAATAATGAAACTGTTTCTTCTAGTTGATAGCATTCGCACAATACTTCTGCTTGCTAAATATCCTGGGAACTTTTGCTTTTCAGAACTTGATTCACTTTTGTCTTTGTGCGTTACCTCTTTCAGCAGTAATACGTTGAGTATTTATAGAGTCAGTTATTGAATACATGGTTCAGTTCTGATCCAACTCTACCTGGGTATATGAGTTTGACTATGACTCAACTTCCTTCTCTATTTCTGTCCTTGCTGAAATCAACTTCAATCTTCTTTATCAGTTTGCAACCTTTTCGTATTAGTAGACATCCTTTTAGCTCTTTGATACTCAACAATCACTGATATCTCCTATGCATGAACAATTCTTGTGCCAATTGTTCCGTTCAGATGTGTGTGCTCTGATGGACCTGGTTCAACTTGTCAATCTTCAAAACCCATTCAGTGACATGGGCCAACAAATTCCCCCTTTTTGATGATGACAAACTCTGTGCTTTTATCATGTATACACTTCAAACACTTTGTATAGTTTTAAGCATTAATCATTGAGCACCAGGTACAATAGGTTATAAATATCACTTTTTGAAAAAAAAAACAGACACACACCCAGCACAACACATCTTCCCCCTTTTGGCATCATCGAAAAGTTGCAAAATGATACTTACCAAATTTTTAATTCTTACTCATGGCCAAATTTAGGCAACTGCAGGTTCAAGCATGATTAATCAACACAAGAAACCAATAATGTAAGCTAAATTAGAAATTGAGACAGTTTTTTAAAATCAGCAAACTTCATTGATATAATACTGCACATCAAACACCAACAGATTAAAGCAAAAACGATCAAAACATGAGCAAAAAAAAAAAAACTGAAACCACAAAAGCTAGACACTGTCCCAAACTGGGCACTGTAAAGATAACTGGGAAGCACTGGATAAACCTAAGGTTGGGATGGTGCAGACGAGGTTGGGTTCTTGGTTTGAAGGAGGGACAACATTTGGTGTAGAACACCTTCGTTTTTCTCTTTCTCCTTTGCAAGTTCTGCTTTAAAGCATCACGCTCAGCTTCCACCTCAATTAAACAAGATTTCAATAGAAAGATTTCCATATCCTTTAACTCGCTTTTCTGCACCAGAGTACGGACCTTGTTGTTTACAGGCTACTTCCGAGATGAACCGGGTTCATCTGCCGGAGCATTTACAATATAATCACAAGACAACAGTGTGTCCTTCCCAAAATAATCTTTGGCCGTAGCCATCTCAGCCTTCTTCGCAGGAATGCCAAAGTGAGTTAGAATTGCAGTCAGAATAAAGCCGTAGGGAATTGCATGAGCTTTAGTCCCATTCACCACTCTATGCAAGAGCTGGATTATGAATGATGGCCAATTTATCTGCTTGCCTCTGTACAGACACTCCATGAGGGTCCAATACATGTAATTTGCAATGTGTCTTCGTTCTTGTCTTGGAAGTATGAAATTGATCACAAATTCAAAGAAAAGCTTATGCTCAAGATTTATCTCACTCTTGTGCACAGCCCTAGGTTCAAGCTCCTTCTCATTGTCGCAGAAGAATCTGGTGATACTAAGTGCTGAAGACATTCTATCTAAACAAGGCCATCGCTGCCTTGTGTAATCTTCATGCCCCTCAGCAGGAATATCTAGAATCACACCCAGTTCTTGAGTATCAAAGGAGACTTCAACTCTCTTGACCAAGGAGGTGACCTTGCCTCCAATGACTGTGGCATTCCCCATGAACTCCACAACTTCATCCCTGACAAACCTACCTTCTATGCGAAGGACCATGTCCTTCCAGCCCTGTGCTGTCAGAAAATCCAGTAGATACCTCATTCCAGGCTCCTCCAAATATTTCATCAACTTTCCCTTCAAGATCGTTCTCTTGCCAAACATGGAAACTCTGTCAGTAGCCACTTCTCCTATTTCCTTTTCCTCCTCTCCACTCCACTCTGCATCATCATCCTCCTTTGTAGAAATTTTTACTTTCTTTGGCTTGGTCCTGGTCCTTTTGATGGTGCTTGGAGTTGCAGCAGACACAACAGCTGATTTCTTTGAAGAAGCCTTAGCCTGTTTGGGTTTTGGTGTCCTAACCACAACTGGAGCCAGCCGCTCCTCTTGTTGGACCAGGTCCAACGACTCTTCTTCAACAGCAACAGCCTCAACAGGCTCTCCAACTTTTGCTTTTCCCTTTGCTGCCCTCTTCCTCTTGCTCTCTAGCATAGCCTTTTCTATCTTCTCTTCTTCCTCTCTTACAGTATTTCGCGTAGCACGTACCTTAGGAACAGGTACCTCAGCAGAACCAACAACTTTCCTTTTCTTTGAAGGAACTGAAGCTGTAGACTTCTTGGACTTTGAAGTCCTTCTTCTCTTTGGGTTATATGAGTCCCCCAACTTCGTCAATCTTTCAGCCAAAGTTTCTTCACCAAAAGAAACGTGTTCATCTATTGATTTCATCAATTTCTCCAACCCAACATCAGCTTCCTCAACTCCACTAGTTCCCCCTAAGATTGTGACATCTTCTTCAAGATTTTCAATAACGGGACCACATATTGCCAGTGTGGTACCATCCTCTCCCGATCCCCTCACATCTACATCTTCCTCGATCTCAAGAGGTTTCGCTTTCCCAGATTTTCTTTGCCTTTTGGGCACTTCAACATCCACCACAGACCCCACCAAGACAAATCGTTGATAAGCATTATTTATTTCAGAGATAACATCAGAATTACCTTTCTCACTACTGGTTGAACCAGGTGCTTCATCTTCATTGGCTGATTTGAATGATTCATTGGACGATTCTGGTGTGGAGCCTTCTTCAGCATGCAATAATTCTTCCAAGATTTTGGCTCTTGAACCAGAAGCCACAGATTTGCATGCAAGAACTTTTACACGATGAGGCTTGGGGGCTGGGGTAGGGTTTGGTGTGGGTTCTGGGATTGTAGGGTGTTTAGGGGTTGTTGATTTTTCTGGAGACTCGGAACTATGCACTGAGGGTGAAATTGAGTCTGATTCATAGTTGTCTCCATCATAATCTCTGTTTGGAGATGAATCAGAAGAAGTTGGTGGGGGTGACGACATGATTTTGAATTGTTTAGAGAGAAGAAATACAAAAGGCAGTAGAGATTGTGAGTTGAGTGAGTTGAACAAGGTTCGACTGTTGCTTAATGCACTATGGGTAATGATGGCCTTTTTATAACTTATGGCTGGGGATATTAAAACGGAAGAGTATTAACTCAAGTGGAATTCTAATCGATTCAGAATTATCATTGATTAGACATTGATTGGACAGTTACTTTCCCCCTAAAACTAGGCTAATCAAGTGAGATGGGACTTCTTGAAACTGGTTCAATATTTGGGTAAGTACTAGAATTTAATTTGAACCATAAATAGATAGAGTCCTGTTCATGTATGAATGTACTTGAATTAATACATGTATGGAGATGATAACGTACCTTGTCAGTTATGCGAACCATCATGGATGAACCATGTTCATCCAGGTAAAATCCTTTATTTGCCTCAACTTACAAAAATAGAGAAACATCATTAGCAACTAGGGCATCATCTTAATACATGGCAGAAGAGTATGGCAATAAAGACATAATACTGAGCAATGATTAATTTTATTAACTACCTAATTTGAATTTTCTAGCCAAAAATAATAATTTTTTTTTCAAAAGAATTTCTCATTTTTTCATTTTTTTTCCAGTTTTTGATTTTCAATTAGGTGATCTTAATCATTCCTAACTCAAGCTTGTTTCTCTCATAATGCTCCCTACTCAGTGCTTTGGTAAATATCAACAATTTGACGATCCGTAGCACATAATTCATTTGAGATCATTCCCTTTTCATAGTTGTCCCTCAGAAAATGGTGCCTAACATCTATGTGCTTAGTTCTCTTGTGATGAACCGGGTTCTTCGTCATACTAATTGCACTAGTGTTATCACAGTAACTAGGAATGCATCCCACATCTATACCAAAGTCCAGGAGTTGTTGCTTGATCCAAAGCAGCTGGGCACAGCAAGAGGCTGCAGCCACATATTCAGCCTCAGCAGTAGACAGAGCTACTGAATTTTGTTTCTTGGTGGCCCAAGACACAAGGCAAGAGCCCAAGAAGTGGGCCATGTCTGAAGTACTTTTCCTGTCAACCAAGAAACCTGCATAATCAGCATCATCATATCCTACTAGGTCGAAATTACTACCTTTAGGATACCAAACGCATAAATCAGTGGTGCCTTTCAAGTATCTTAAAATTCTCTTCACTGCAGTGAGGTGGGACTCCTTTGGATTTTCCTGAAACCTAGCACATAGTCCCACACTGAATACAATATCTAGTCTGCTGGCAGTGAGATATAGTAGAGACCCAATCATTCCTCTGTATACCTTCTGATCAATGGATGAACCACGTTCATCCACATCCAATTTAGTAGCTATGGCTATGGGGGTGTCTATTTCCTTTGAATCTTCCATCCTGAACTTCTTGAGGAGTTCTTTCACATACTTTTGTTGATGAATCATTGTTTCATGTGGGTTTTGCTTGATTTGTAAGCCTAAGAAGAAGTTTAGCTCACCCATCATACTCATTTCAAATTCACTCCCCATTAGTGTAGCAAATTCCTTGCTAAGCTTTTCAGTAGTTGCCCCGAATATGATATCATCAACATATATTTGCACAATCAGAAGATCCTTCCCCTTTTCCTTTAGGAACAAAGTACTGTCAATTTTGCCTCGTTTGTACCCATGTTCCAGCAGGAATTTTGACAATCGCTCATACCATGCTCTAGGTGCTTGTTTGAGACCATAAAGAGCCTTGTCAAGTTTATATACATGATCAGGTGACTCTTTGCTTTCAAAACCTGGAGGTTGTTTGACATATATATCTTCCTTCAAATATCCATTGAGGAAGTCACTCTTAACATCCATCTGATGGAGAGTGAATTCCATATATGCAACAAATGCTATAAGAAGTCTGATTGCCTCCAATCTTGCCACAAGAGCAAAGGTCTCATCATAGTCAATTCCATCTTCTTGGCTGTATCCCTGAACAACCAGTCTTGCCTTATTTCTTGTAACAGTTCCATCCTCATCGATCTTGATCCTGAAGACCCACTTGGTGCCAATTACTGATCTGTCTAGTGGCCTGGGTACCAAGTGCCATACTTGACTCCTCTCAAATTGATTCAGCTCTTCTTGCATGGCAGTTTCCCAGTCAACATCTTGTAGGTATTCACCATTGTTCTTTGGTTCGATTAATGATAGGAAGCCATCAAACGCACACAGATTTTTCAAGGAAGCTCTTGTTTTTATTCTGGATCACATATCTGCTATGATATTCTCAAGAGGGTGAGAACTCTGATATCTGTGTGGTTTGAGAACTGATAGTTCACTTCTGGATAGTTCCAGGTTGTTCTGTTGTTGTGGAACAGGATCAGGGCCTGGAATCACATGTTGAGTTCCCCCTGTCATGTTTCTTGGGGTAGTTGGACCTGGTCCATCACCTGTTCCATCTTCCATGGTTGCTTCAATGTGTTCACTGCTTCTCACCAGTCCAAGCTCCTCATCTTCTGGTTCCTGTCTCTTAGAAAGAGTGTTAGTTTCATCAAATATAACATGCACACTCTCCTCTACACACATAGTTCTTTTATTGTACACTTTATAGGCTTTACTATGTGATGAATATCCCAAGAATACTCCCTCATCACTTCTGGGATCAAATTTACCTAAGGAATCTTTGCCATTATTGTGCACATAGCATTTACAGCAGAAATCCCTAAGATGGGATATGTTGGGATTTCTTCCTTTGAGTAATTCATAGGGAGTCTTCTCTACTAGTGGCCTGGTCATGCATCTATTGATTATATTGCACGCAGTGTTTATTGCTTCTATCCAGAAGTTGTGTGGTAGTTTGCTGGAAAGAAGCATGGTTCTTGCCATGTCTTCAAGAGTTATATTCTGTCTTTCCACAACCCCATTTTGCTGTGGGGTTCTAGGGGCAGAAAAGTTGTGATTGATACCATGTTCATCATAGAACTCAGGAAATTTAGCATTTTCAAATTCAGTCCCATGGTCAGATCTTATTGATGCTAGTTGATGTCCTAACTGATTTTGAGTTTTCTTAACAAATGTGATAAACATATCAAATGCTTCATCCTTAGATGCCAGAAATAAGGTCCACGTGAACCTTGAGTAATCATCAACTAACACCATCACATATTTCTTGCCACCTCTGCTCAGAGTTATAATTGGACCACACAGATCCAGATGAACCAGTTCCAACGCCCTGGTGGTACTGACCATTTTCTTACTTTTGAAAGAAGATCTTAACTACTTCCTCCTTGCAAATGCCTCACAAAATTTGTCTTCCTTGAACTTAATGTTAGGGAGTCCTACCACTAAGTTCTTAGAGACTAGCTTGTTAAGCTGAGTTAGACTTGTATGCCTAAGTCTTTTGTGCCACATGAGGGGATCACTGTCCAACACACTAAGGCAAGTGAGTTCATTGTCAGATAGTGTGGACAAGTTAATGACATAGATATTGTTCATTCTCCTTCCGTGCAACAAAATCTTGTAAGTAAGCAGATTTATCACAAACATTTTGTGGAGGTAAAAGTGACAAGGTTACCTCTGTCACACAGTTGTGACACACTGATTAGGCTATATTTCAAGCCATCTATCAGATACACATGTTCAATTGAACGTGTGTCATCTTTACCTACCTTGCCGACCCCTATAATTTCACCTTTCTTTCTGTTTCCAAAGGAGACATTTCCTCCTTTGAGGGTTTCAAGTGAAAGGAATTGTTCCTTGTTCCCTGTCATATGCTTAGAGCAGCCACTGTCCAAAAACCAAATTAGGTTGTTTCCCTTCACTTTTACCTCTGGTTCTTCATAAGTTCTTTCATCAGATTCTCTTATTGCCATGAGAGCCTGATCTTCTGTCTCACCATCCTCTGATCCTTCATCTGAACTTCCCCCCCAAGCAGCAACCATAGCCTTTGTAGTGGTTCTCTTGGGTTGGACCAGTTCCTTATTCCTGTTCTTTCTTTCATATATCTCTTTCCTCCATTCTACCTCGCACTGAGGGCAGTTTTTAATGAGATGGTAAGTGTTTCCACACTTGTAGCATCCCACATTAGCTGGCCTTTCTGGTGCCTTTTCCTTATTGAAGTTTCCTCCCCTAGAGGTGCCCTTCTTCCTCATGAGAAAGTTTCTAAATTCTTTAGTGATCATGGCCATCTCATCCTCCTCCAGATCTGCTCCTTCAGTGATCCAAAAGTGCTAGACTTCTCTCATTCTTTGGAGCATCCATCTTCATGGTTTGCCTTCTGAGTTCATAAGCAGTGAGATTTCCAATTAACTCATCCAGTCTAAGGGTTGCCATATTTTTGGATTCCTGGATAGCAGTGATCTTGCTTTCCCAGGAGATAGGTAAAACCCTTGTCAAGATCTTCTCTAACTTGTCTTCTTCAAGTATGATTCCTCCAAGAGACTTGAGTTCATTGGTCAAGGTTGTAAACCTTGTGTACATCTCCTGAATAGTCTCTCCTTCTTTCATAGTGAAGTTTACATACTGAGAGTATAGTAGTGTACCTCTAGACCTTTTAACTTGAGGTGTTCCTTCATGGGCTACTTGTAGAATGTCCCATATTTCCTTGGTTGTTGTGCATCTTTGGATTCTACTATATTCATCAGGACCTAGTCCACATACTAGCCACTTCTTGGCCTTGGCATTCTTCTCCCATTTCTTCAAATCATCAGCCGTGCAGTCAGCCCTAGTCTTAGGTACATCTACACCTTTATTAGTATTCTTCATTGTTGCAAGGGGTCCATCAGTGACTATGTCCCATAGTTCATAGTCCTCTCTAATAAGATGGTCCTTCATTCTATTTTTCCACCAAGAATAGTACTGGCCAATGAAGAGTGGTGGCCTTGTGGTTGATTGACCTTCCCAGTTCCCAGGTGATGCACTCATCCTGATCTTTTCCAAGGTGTTAGCCTTTTCAAGGATAACCTGATCTAATACCAATTGATGTTTTAGACTTCAATACTACACAATAATATAAGTTAATTGTGCAGTACCCAATTTTCGAGTGTTGTCTAATAAGAAGAACCTTGTTCTTCTTGGTGTACTACTTTCTATTGTTACGGAATAATAAAGCAGTAAAGTAAAGACATAGAGATTTTTACGTGGAAAACACCTGGATCAAAAGGTGAAAAAGCCACGACCTACTCCTTAGTAGGATTTTCTCAAACACTTCACTAAAAACTCTGAGCCAAATGGACTTACAAAATAAACTTTTTTGTAATCCTAGGACTAACTCTAATCCTCTTTGTATCAACTAGCCTCTAGCTAATTTCTACGGATTTCAAGATAACTCTAACTTGAAAAAATGTGTACCTATTACTATTGCTTCTATGAAAGCTTAAAAGATACAATATTAAATCGCCTACTACAATCAACTATACTCAATACATCAACAATGAAGTTGTTTCTTCTAGTTGAACTGTAGCCTTCGCACAATACTTCTGCTTGCAAAATATCCTAAGAACTTTTGCTTTTCAGAACTTGATTCACTTTTGTCTTTGTGTGTCACCTCTTTCAGCAGTAATACATTGAGTATTTATAGATCCAGTTGTTGAATACATGGTTCAGTTCTGATCCAACTCTACCTGGGTATATGAGTTCGACTATGAGTCAACTTCCTTCTCTATTTCTGTCCTAGCTGAAATCAACTTCAATCGTCTTTATCAGTTTGCAACCTTTTTGTATTAGTAGATGTCACGACCCAGAATCCTAATCCGAGTCGTGATGGAGCCCAACGACGGGGTTAGGCAAGCCAACGCAAACTACACCAAGTTCTACCCTTCCTATCTAATTAAACAAGTCAGAGATTACCAGTTATAACAACTAACATGACACTAGCCTTGAGCGAAAGTAAGTCAAAGTAGATACAAAGCCGAGATATAACATACACATGAATATACATCCCAAATCCCCAAAAATATAAATACACTACGCGTGTATGCCAGGAACTAGTGTCACGAGTGTCATGGGAAACTACTGAATATACAATGACTACAACATATACAGAGTCTCCGTCTGAATGAAATGGACAGAGAAAGACAACAAAAGAGCTCCAGGGTGCTGCTAGAAAGTCACCGGGAAAGCAGCTCACCGTGAAGTATGACCACGCTATCAATATCCAGCACCGGCCTGATAGTCAGACGTGCCAGCCTCAAGACCTGTACAATCAAGTACAGAAAAGAAAAGAAAGTGCAGCATGAGTACATATTAAATAAATATATACCCAGTGAGTATCCCGCCTAAACTCGAAGAAGTAGTGACGAGAGGTCGACTGGATACTCACTAAGGTCCAGCAGTAATAACATATGATAGAATATGATGAAAGACAGTAGGCATGTCAGGGAAATAAGCAACAAGTACATATACTAGAAGCAGAAGAATCCAAACAGTTACTAAACTTGAACAATAAAGCACTTTCAAAAGTAAGACCACCGAATGAAACAATAATCACAAATTCTTAGATCCTCCGTGGCATACGACCTGCTCCCATAAGGTACTTTCTACACTCGTCGTGGTGTACGGCCCGATCCCATATTCATTTCAATATTCTTTCAACACTGTCGTGACGTACGACCCGATCCCATATATTTCAGTTTCCTTTCAACACTGCCGTGGCGTATGACCCGATCCCATATATTTCAATTACTTTGAACACTGCCGTGGCGTACGGCCCGATCCCATATATTTCAATTACTTTCAACATTGTCGTGGTGTACGGTCCGATCCCATATATTTCACAATTTCTTTTCAATAAAGCCTCAGAAGAATAACGCGATGCAAAACATAATTTTGTAGTACATATGGCATTACAATAAATCATATGAAGCATTACAAAGAAAAACATATCAGGCATTACAAGAAAAACATATTTAAGGCATTACAGGAAAAACATACAAGGCACTATGTGGGCCTAACTACCCAGACATAACAATAATAGCCGCTACGTAGAGACTCTCATCACTTGGCGCGTACGTAGCCCCCAAACAAGTTACACATAGCATATACATCACCTATGGGGAAAGTTCCCTCTTACAAGGTTAGAAAAGAGACTCACCTCGTGTCGAATCTACCCCTCGGACCACAATTGCGCCCGAAACTCCGAATTCTATACCCGAGGACTCGCAACTAGTCAAAAGGTATACAATAACATCAATGCATGTTCAATGCATAAATTGTCTTAGTTATTCAATAAAATCGCTATTCTTGAAGAATTCCCAATTTCCAACCCCGACCTCTGATGATCAAATTCCGAAAATTCTCGAAGGGATCACTCACCTATAGCCTAAGGATCATTAAGGTGTGATTTATACTTGATTTCATGTCCTAAATTGGAAAATTACAAAATTCTCAAGAACCCTATAATTACTACCTAATTCTATGATTTTAGATAATTTAGTAGTGAATTTAACTAGTATTTAGTGTTTGAAACTAGTAAAACTATGGAATTTACTTACCTCAATAACAGTGGTGGAAGGTCCCTTGAAAAGCTCTCTTAAATCTTGAAGAGGAAGATGAAAATGGAGGATCAAGGCTAAGTTCCGTATTTTATAAAATTGCCCAGGGATTCCTTCACTGCGATCGCGACAAGGGGCCTACGATCGCGAAGGCCTACTGGCCAGACCTCTGCGATCGCGGCAGAGGTCCTGCGATCGCGAAGGCCAACTGGCCAGACCTCTGTGATCGCGGCATAGGTCCTGCGAGCGCGAAGAACAAACTCACCCGACCTAGATGCGACTCACTGGGATCGCAAGAAACGGGATGCGATCATGAAGGTGTGGAACCCAGACCTCTGCGATCGCGGCAGAGGTCCTGCGATCGCGAAGGCCAACTGGCCAGACCTCTGTGATCGCGGCATAGGTCCTGCGAGCGCGAAGAACAAACTCACTCGGCCCAGATGCGACTCACTGCGATCGCGAAGAACAAACTCACCCGACCTAGATGCGACTCACTGGGATCGCAAGAAACGGGATGCGATCATGAAGGTGTGGAACCCAGACCTCTGCGATCGCCAAGGGGAAGATGCGATCGCATAGAACAATCAACAGCCAAGAAAAATCCTTCTTCGCGATCGCAACCCACCTTCTGCGATCGCAGAGAAGGAAACCAGATGGCAGAAATTTCAGGTTTTCTAACTTAGCTCCTGGGGGTCCAAAACACAGCCGAGCCCCTCGGGACCCCGTCCAAAAGCACCGGCAAGTCTGTATTCGTGATATAGACTCGCTCGAACACTCGGAACATGTAAAAAAAACAACGAAACTCAGAATTCAACCCCAAAACCAAATTGAATCAAAACTTAAGAACTTGAAATTCTAGAATTCACTTCAACGCGCCGAACCGTCCTAAACTACTTGGAATGACTTCAACTTTTGCAGTCAGGTTATAAATGACACAACGGAACTATTCCCGGTCTTGGAATTTCATTCGGACCTCGAGAACATAAACTCACCTTTCAAGCCAAATTTCAAATTCTTTAAAAACCTCAAAACTTCATTAACTCAGATTTTCCTCATTTGATCCGAAACCAATCAAATCAAGTCCGTTCCTTACCAAATTTCTTAAATAACTTATATAACACATATTGAACCTGTTCCGGGCTCCGCAATCATAATAAAGGCCTTGCAGCACAGGTTTCACATCAAGGTTCATTTTCATAAGCCTTCAATATTTTCATAAAATAATTTTCTTTAAAAATTCATTTCTCAGACTTGGGTCCTCGGAATTCTATTCCGGGCATACGCCCAAGTCCCATATTTTCCTACGGACCTTCCGGGACCGTCGGATCACGGATCCGGGTCCGTTTACCAAAAATGTTGACCAAAGTCAACTTTATTCAATTAATTACCAAAAATTTAACTCTTAATCAAGTTTTTCACATAAAGGCTTCCAAGCTATGCGTCCGGGCTGCGCACGCACTTCGAGGTGAGATTAATGGAGCTTTTGTGCCTTGGAACACAGTCCAAATTAGATGCACATATGATGACCCCTTTTTGGGTCATCACAATCTCCCCCTCTAAAACAAACGTTCATCCTCGAACGGACGTAGAGTCGTACCTGAAGTGGCGAATAATTGTGGATACCTGCTCCGCATGTCCTCCTCGGACTCCCAAGTCGCCTCACCGATTGGTTGGCCCCTCCACCGGACCTTTACGACAGAAATTCTCTTAGACCTCAACTGGCGGTCCTGCCGATCAATAATAGCGATTGGCTCCTCCTCGAAGCCCAACTTCTCATCTAACTGAATAGTGCTGAAATCAATCACGTGAAAGAAATCGGCATGATATCTCTGGAGCATGGATACATGAAATACCGGATGAACCCTCGATAAGGCGGGAGGTAAAGCGAGCTCATAAGCAACCTCCCCGACTCGCCTTAACACCTCGAAAGGGCCTATAAACTTGGGGCTCAACTTGCCCCTCTTCCCGAATCTCATAACGCCCTTCATCGGCGAAATCTTCAACATAACCTTATCTCCCTCCATAAATGCTACATCACGCGCCCGCTGATCCGCGTAACTCTTCTGTCTTGACTGAGCTGTACGGAGCCTTTCCTGAATAATCTTCACCCTTTCCAAGCATCTCTCACCAGATCTGTACCATATAGCTTGGCCTCGCCAGGCTCAAACCACCCAATCGGAGAACGACATCGCCGACCATATAAAGCCTCGAATGGAGCCATCTCGATGCTGGACTGATAACTGTTATTGTATGCAAACTCTGCCAAAGGCAAGAACTGGTCCCATTGACCTCCAAAATCAATCGCACAAGCCTTGAGCATAGCTTCCAAAATCTGAATTGTACGCTCCGACTAACCATCAGTCTGAGGGTGAAATGCTGAGCTGAGATCTATCTGAGTGCCCATCTCACTGTGCAATGCTCTCCAAAAGTGCGAGGTGAACTGAGGATCTCGATCTGATATAATGGACAATGGCACACCGTGCAACCGGACTATCTCCTGAACATAAATCTGGGCCAGCCTCTCCGTAGAATAAGTAGTAGCCACAGGAATGAAATGCGCCGATTTGGTCAACCTATCCATAATGACCCAAACCGCGTCAACCTTCCGCAAAGTCCGAGGGAACCCAACCACAAAGTCCATGGTGATGCACTCCCATTTCCACTCAGGAATGGGCATTTGCTGAAACAAGCCTCCTGGCCTCTGGTGCTCGTACTTGACCTGCTGACAATTGAGACACCTAGCCACAAACTGCACTATATCTTTCTTCATCCGCCTCCACCAGTAGTGCTGCTTCAAATCACGGTACATTTTCGTCGCACCCGGATGAACAAACTACCGAGAACTGTGGGCCTCTTCCAAAATTCTCTTCCTCAAGCCATCAATATTAGGAACACATAAACGGCCCTAGAGTCTCAGGACACCATCCTCGCCCAAAGAAACCTCCTTGGCCCTGCCATGGACCACTGCATCCCGAAGCTCTGCAAGGCAGGGATCATCAAACTGTCGAGCCTTAATCTCCCCCAATAATGAAGACTGAGCAACTACATGAGCCAAAACTCGACGAGGCTATGAAAGGTCCAATCTCACAAGGCGATTGGCCAAGGACTGAATGTCCAAGGCTAAAGGTCTCTCCTCAGCTGCAATGTAGGCCAAGCTACCCAGACTCGTTGCCCTCCTGCTCAAAGCATCTACTACTACATTCAACTTGCCCGGGTGATATAAAATAGTGAGATAATAATCCTTTAACAAATCAAGCCATCTTCACTGTCTCAAGTTAAGGTCCCTCTGCTTAAGAAAGTACTGCAGGCAGCGGTGGTTAGTATAAACCTCACAAGATACACCATATAGATAATGCCGCCATTTCTTCAAAGCATAAACAATCGCTGCCAACTCCAAATCGTGCACAGGGTAGTTCTTTTCATGAACCTTCAGCTGTCGCTAAGAATAAGCAATAACCCTGCCATACTGCATCAGCACACACCCCAACCCGACGCGTGAAGCGTCGCAATACACGGTATACATCCCAGAACCGGAAGGCAATGACAAAACTGGTGCTGAGGTCAAAGATGACTTGAGCTTCTGAAAGCTCGCCTCACACTCGTCAGACCACCGAAACGGGACATTCTTTTGAGTCAATCTGGTCAGTGGGGCTGCAATAGAGGAGAGTCCCTCCACGAATTGGCGATAATAGCCTGTTAGGACCAAGAAACTCCTAATCTCTGTAGCTGAAGTAGGACGCGGCCAACTCTGAACCACCTCAATCTTCTGAGGATCAACCTTGATACCTTCCCCGGATACCACATGCCCAAAAAATGCCACGGAATCTAACCAGAACTCACACTTGGAGAACTTAGCATACAACTTCTGTTCCTGCAAGGTCTGGAGCACAACTCTCAAGTGCTGCTCATGCTCACCCAGGCTTCGCGAATAAATCAAGATGTCATCAATGAATACGATGATGAAGGAATCAATATATGGCCTGAATACCCTATTCATCAAGTCCATGAAGGTTGCTGGGGCATTAGTTAAACCAAAGGACATCACCAAGAACTCATAATGGCCATACCTGGTACGAAATGCAGTCTTCGGAACATTTGAAGCCCGAATCCTCAGCTAATGATAACCCGATCTCAAGTCAACCTTGGAAAACACTTGAGCACCCTGTAACTGATCAAACAAATCATCGATGCGCGACAGAGGATACTTATTCTTGATGGTCACTTTATTTAGCTGGCGATAGTCAATGCACATCTGCATAGACCCATCATTCCTCTTCACAAATAAGGCTTGAGCACCCCATGACGATACACTCGGCCTGATGAACCCCTTGGCCAACAACTCTTCAAGCTGCTCCTTTAACTCTTTTAGCTCCTTAGGAGCGATACGATAAGGGGGAATGGAAATAGGCTGAGTATCTGGGGCTAAATCAATACAGAAGTCAGTATCTCGATCTGGAGGCATACGTGGAAGATCCAAAGGAAACACATCCGGGAACTCTCGAACAACTGGCACTGAATCAATGGTAGGAGACTCGGCGGTGGTGTCCCGCACATAAGCAAGGTAGGCCAAACAACCCTTCTCGACCATATGCCGAGCCTTTATGAAGGAAATGACCCGGTTGGAGGCACTAACTGAAGAACCTCTCCATTCTAGTCTAGGCGACTCAGGCATGGCTAAAGTGACTGTCTTGGCATGGCAACCTAGCACAGCATGATAAGGAGATAGACAATCCATGCCTAGGATAACCTCAAAATCAATCATATCCAGCAATAAAAGATAGTCTCTGGTATCGAGACCGCAGAAAGTGACCACACAAGACCGGTAGACCCGGTCTACCACCACAGAATCACCCACAGGAGTGGACACATATATAGGAGAACACACAGACTCACGAGGGTTAACTAGAAAATGAGCAAATAGTACAGATACATACGAATACGTGGATCCTGGATCAAATAGTACCGAAGACTCCCTACCACATATTGAGATAATACTTGTGATCACGGCATCTGAGGCCACTGCATCTGATCTGGCCGGAATGGCATAAAACCTACCTGAGGCTCCTGAAGACTGAACTCCCCCAGAGTGAACATGAACTAACTGACCTCCTCCTGACTAGCCTCCCCCTCTGGGATGACCCCTGCCGACCTGTCCTCCACCTCGAGGCGGCCGGACTGCTAGTGCTGAACTCCTAGGCTGATAACTCTGCTGCACTGCCTTGCCCCGATACCTGGGACAAAACCTCCACGTATGACCCGGCTCCCCACACTCGAAACAATCTCCTGGTGCTACAGCCCGCTGCCCGAAAGAGGAAGAACCCTGAATAGCTGGAGGGCGGTGTGAACCCTCTAGTAAAGCACTGAAATAGGAACTAGAGAATCCTTGATGACTGGAATAGCTGATGGGTGCACCCTGGGTGACTGGGGGACGATAGGAACGCTCTGGCATAGCGCCAAACTAAGGCCTCACTGAAATACCCCGGGGAGGTAATAGAGGTGCTGAATATGAAGGCCTACTGAACTGGCCGCCTCCGAACTGACCTATACCGCTAGCTGGAGCACCCTTAAAGTCACCTGTGAACCAGGCTTTCTTGTCCTGCTGACCTGGCTGACCCTGCTCCCTGCTCCTCATACGGAAACCCTCAATCCGTCGAGATATCTCGACTACAAGCTGGTATGGGGTACCCATCTCTACCTCTCTGGCCATAGAGGCCCTAATACCTAGATTCAAGCCTGCCACAAACTGCCGCACCCTCTCGGCATCAGTAGGCAATATCATAAGGGCATGACGAGACAACTCGGAAAATCTAGCCTCATAATCAGTCACTGACATCTGTCCTTGCTCTAGTCGCTCAAGATGACCCCTCAGCTCCTCCCTCTCAGAAGGTGGAATGTATCTGTCTAGAAATAACTGAGCGAACTGGTCCCAAGTGACAGGAGGAGAATCTGCTGGCCTGTTGAGAATATATGACTGCCACCACCTGCGAGCTCTGCCCTCTAACTGAAATGTGGTGAAATCCACTCCATGGGACTCCAAAATCGTCATGTTGTGCAGTCTGTTCCTGCACCTATCAATAAAATCTGAAACATCCTCTCCCCGCTCACCCCCGAAGATTGGAGGGCGAAGTCGGGTCCATCTATCTAACATCTTCTGCTGGTCACCCTCTGCAACTGGCCTGGGCTCTGGGGCTGCTACTACGGGCTGAACTCCTCCCACGGGCGGTGTGCCAGGGGTATGGCGTGCTGCTTCTGCCTGACCTATGGCCTGAGCGGTAGGAGTCTAGACTCCCCCACCCGCCTGCGAAGTAGCAGGGTCGGCTGGAAATAAACCAGCCTGAGACATAGTGTCCATGAATCTCAACATACGACCCATGACCTCCTGGAAGCTTGGCCCCGTCATGAAATCCACAGGAGCAGGTGCTACTGTAGGCACCTCATCCTGCTCCTCTATAATAGGGTCCTCTGGTGGTGCCACTGGCGTAGCTCTGGGACGTCCTCGTCCCCTGCCTCGAGCAGGTGCTCTACCCCTACCTCTACCCCAACCTTGGGCAGCCGGGCAGCGGCCTCTCCCGAACAAGGAACATTGGATGCACGCGTCCTCACCATCTGTGAGAGAATAGAAGAATAAGTTTGAGTAGATCATAGATTGCACGACAGGATATGAATAAAGGGAAGTTTCCTAACACCCCATAGCCTCCTGAAGATAAGTACAGAAGTTTTTGTACCAATCCGCAAGACTCTACTAGGCCTGCCCATGACTCGTGAGACTTACGTGAACCTAGTGCTCTGATACCACGTTGTCACGACCCAGAATCCTAATCCGAGTCGTGATGGCACCCAACGACGGGGTTAGGCAAGCCAACACAAACTACACCAAGTGCNCATATAAATCCCAAAACCCCAAAAATATAAATACACTACGCGTGTGTGCCAGGAACTAGTATCACGAGTGTCATGGGAAACTACTGAATATACAATGACTACAACATATACAGAGTCTCCGTCTGAATGAAATGGACAGAGAAGTACAACAAAAGAGCTCCAGGGTGCTGCTAGAAAGTCGTCTGGAAAGCAGCTCATCGTGAAGTATGACCACGCTATCAATATCCAGCACCGGCCTGATAGTCAGACGTGCCAGCCTCCGGACCTGTACAGTCAAGTACAGAAAAGAAAAGAAAGTGCAGCATGAGTACATATTAAATAAATATGTACCCAGTGAGTATCCCGCCTAAACTCGAAGAAGTAGTGACGAGAGGTCGACTCGATACTCACTAAGGTCCAGCAGTAATAACATATGATAGAATATGATGAAAGACAGTAGGCATGTCAGGGAAATAAGCAACAAGTACATATACTAGAAGCAGAAGAATCCAAACAGTTACAGAACTTGAACAATAAAGCACTTTCAAAAGTAAGACCACCGAATGAAACAATAATCACAAATTCTTAGATCCACCGTGGCGTACGGCCCGCTCCCATAAGGTACTTTCTAAACTCGTCGTGGCGTACGGCCCGATCCCATATTCATTTCAATATTCTTTCAACACTGCCGTGGCGTACGACCCGATCCCATATATTTCAATTTCCTTTCAACACTGCCGTGGCGTAATGCCAGATCCCATATATTTCAATTACTTTCAACACTGTCGTGGCATACGACCCGATCCCATATATTTCAATTACTTTCAACACTGTCGTGGCGTACGGCCCGATCCCATATATTTCACAATTTCTTTTCAATAAATCCTCAGAAGGATAACGTGATGCAAAACATAATTTCGTAGTACATATGGCNCAAGGCATTATGTGGGCCTAACTACCCGGACATAACAATAATAGCCGCTATGTAGAGACTCTCATCACTTGGCGCGTACGTAGCCCCCAAACAAGTTACACATAGCATATACATCACCTATGGGGACAATTCCCTCTTACAAGGTTAGAAAGGAGACTCACCTCGTGTCAAATCTACCCCTCGGACCACAATTGCGCCCGAAACTCCGAATTCTATACCCGAGGACTCGCAACTAGTCAAAAGGTATACAATAACATCAATGCATGTTAAATGCGATAACTTGTCTTAGTTATTCAATAAAATCGCTATTCTTGAAGCATTCCCAATTTCCAACCCCGGCCTCTCATGGTCAAATTCCGAAAATTCTCGAAGGGATCACTCACCTATAGCCTAAGGATCATTAAGGTGTGATTTCTACTTGATTTCATGGCCTAAAATGGAAAATTACCAAATCCTCAAGAACCCTATAATTACTACCTAATTCTATGATTTTAAATAATTTAGTAGTGAATTTAACTAGGAATTAGTGTTTGAAACTAGTAAAACTATGGAATTTACTTACCTCAATAACAGTGGTGGAAGGTCCCTTGAAAAGCTCTCTAAAATTTTGAAGAGGAAGATGAAAATGGAGGATCAAGGATAAGTTCCGTATTTTATAAAACTGCCCAAGGATTCCTTCACTGCGATCGCGACAAGGGGCCTGCGATCGTGAAGGCCAACTGGCCAGACCTCTGCGATCGCGACAGAGGTCCTACGATCGCGAAGGATAATTGGCCAGACCTCTGCGATCGCGGCAGAGGCCTTGCGATCACGAAGAACAAACTCACCCGGCCCAGATGCGACTCACTGCGATCGCAAGAAACGGGATGCGATCGCGAAGAACAAACTCACCCGTCCCAGATACGACTCACTGCGGTCACAAGAAACGGGATGCGATCGCGAAGGTGTGGAACCCAGACCTATGCGATCGCCAAGGGGAAGCTGCGATCGCATAGAACAATCAACAGCCTAGCAAAATCCTTCTCCGCGATCGCGTAACGAATCGAAGCCGAAGACGGATCAAGGTAGCTTGCCTGCCAAGCCGATAGGCGAAGGGCTCCCACCTTCTGCGATCGCAGAGAAGGAAACCAGATGGCAGAAATTTCTGGTTTTCTAACTTAGCTCTCGGGGGTCCAAAACACACCCGAGCCCCTTGGGACCCCGTCCAAAAGCACCAGCAAGTCTGTATTCGTGATACGGACTTGCTCGAACTCTCGGAACATGAAAAACAACAACAAAACTCCGAATTCAACCCCAAAACCAAATTGAATCAAAACTTAAGAACATGAAATTCTAGAATTCACTTTAACGCGCCGAACCGGCCTAAACTACTCGGAATAACTTCAAATTTTGCAGTCAAGTTATAAATGACATAACGGAACTATTCCCAGTCTCGAAATTTCATTCGGACCTCGAGAACATAGACTCACCTTTAAAGCCAAATTTCAAATTCTTTAAAAACCTCAAAACTTCATTAACTCTAATTTCCTCATTTGATCTGAGACCAATCAAATCAAGTCTGTTTCTTACCAAATTTCGTAGATAACTTATATAACACATATTGAACCTGTTCCGGGCTCCGCAATCATAATACGGGCCCGGCAACACAGGTTTCATATCAAGGTTCATTTTCATAAGCCTTTAATATTTTCATAAAACAATTTTCTTTAAAAATTCATTTCTCAGACTTGGGTCCTCGAAATTTGATTCCGGGCATACGCCCAAGTTCCATATTTTCCTACAGACCTTCCGGGACCGTCGGATCACGAATCCGGGTCCGTTTACCAAAAATGTTGACCAAAGTCAACTTTATTCAATTAATTACCAAAAATTTAACTCTTAATCAAGTTTTTCACATAAAGGCTTTCCGGCTACGCGCCCGGGCTGCGCACGCACATCGAGGTGAGTTTAATGGAGGCTTTCGGGCCTCGGAACACAATCCAAATTAGATGCACATAAGATGACCCCTTTTTGGGTCATCACAGTAGACATCCTTTTAGCTCTTTGGTACTCAACAATCACTGATATGTCCTATGCATGAACAATTCTTGTGCCAACTGTTCCGTTCAGATGTGTGTGCTCTGATGGACCTGGTTCAACTTGTCAATCTTCAAAACTCATTCAGTGACATGGGCCAACACTACTGTTCTGCCTCTCTTCACTTTGATACTCTTCATTTCTCTCATTCAACTGGTATGGTTTCAGTTTAAGCCTACAACATCTAAAACAATATGTTTCTGTCTGTATTAAGACTCCTTCTATGTCTCTTATGCTTCTACTTATGGTTCTGCTGTTTGCCTTGCAATTAGCATGTCTAGTCTGTCTATGTGATCTCCCTTTAGTTCAACATGTTTATTTTTGTCTATGTGATCTCTCCTTACCTCTATGTTTAGCATGTCTACTTGTCTATGTGATCTCTTTTCCCTTCAATTCAGCATGTCTAGTACTTTTCTTAAATGTTCTATTATGAATGTGCCTTACCCCACCCCCCACCTTGATTCCTGACACTACAAGCATGTACTCATGATACCTAGTTACTATGTAATCCTGAACCTTTCCTTTGAACCTAATGTGTAACTCTGTCTGGCACTCCCCTCAATCTAATGCTATTAAACTCTTTGGCATGAACATTTGTGATAGATCATTGCTGTAACTAGTTAAGTTCTGTAAGACTTCTCTAATGTTAACCTATGTGCAATCATGCTTTCACAGATGTATTACTTGTCCCCAATTCCCTTTTCCTTGTTTGTGTTTGTTTCCTGAACTATGTATGTTTTCTAAGTTGCTGATTGTCTTGTCTCTTTTCCTCTTCAAACTAGTTTCATAAAACAAACTCTTATGTTGTTCTCTAAAGCTATTTTTCAAAACAATTATGTCATAGAACTCTTTTTTCAACTCAACTCCTTCTAAAAACTATGAGCACGTCTCACTACTCCTAGTTTCTAAGTTCAGCCCCCTTTCGTGTGAGCACTGCATTGGGGACCATTTGAGTACCCATTGAACTATGACACACAAGGCTGGCATTCCACACTGTACCTACTCATTCCTGGCTGGGGTACCTGGGTGTGAGCACTGCCTGGGATCCTCTGAGGTCCTTAGGAACTCTGACACACCTGAGTTTTCAAAGGTCCTGGCATATGGCATTGTTGGATATGGAGATTTGGGCCTATTGTTAGGCTCCCTATAGTGTAACTTCTTAATTTTATTATCTACTTATGTAATTTGTGCAATGCTGGTCTGTAATAATTAATTGTAAAAACGATTCTGGGGTTGGATAGTGAAATGGGTGGGGTTATGCATGCTTAGTATAGATACGAGTAGAAACCATGCTTGTAGGCTTATTTTTATATATGTGCGCAATAGTCACCATGCTTAGGAATACATGCCATTCATGCATTTGATATCATGATACTTAGGTCAATTTATTTTCAGCATCTCATCATACTTATACCCACTTAGAAATCATGTTCATAGTTGGATAACAATAAAAATGGATGTTGTAATGTTACTGTTTCAGCATTCTCACAATTGCTTCGTCTAGAAATCCTGTTTAGGCTAAATAATAACATTAACTATCAACGCTTGCATTTAAAAATCATGTCCCATAAGATGTTACTTTCAGCATGTTACTTGTGCCAAAATCCTGTGTTAAATCAACATACTGCCATGAACACCTAGAAAAATCATGTGTTAGGTTCATCAACTTAACAAAGAATTATACCTCTGTACGCTTTGTTTAAGGAAAATGTGTTAACAAATGGACCTCGCTAAAATAGATTCTGATGATGAAAACGCTTATGCATTTAGAACAACATGTATAAGTTTGCATCATTCTGCACCTTGTTTTGCATTTAGATGCCATGTCCTTAGGATTGCATTTATATTCACCTCTTTATCATGGTTAAGATTAAAATGGACTTACCCGCTTAACAACCATTTTCCTAAAACTGAAGACTAAAACAGTGTCACTGGAGCAGTTCATACGCCTAGGCAAGCCTTAGGTATCAATACTTGTTAAAACTGGAAAATTATTCCTCTTTTGTGTATTGTCTGGCTAATTACAGATAAGAAATCAATAGTCTGAAACTGGAAAAAGTCCTTTCTCTGAAAACTCGACCTCATTTGTGGTTGAGTCGTGCTATTTATGTGTATAACTTGTGGAGGAATATCTGAGCTTCATATTTGCCTCTATGTGCATTCCTGTATTTGCAGTCTTAATTGTTTTGTTTGTCGTTTAGAATTTTGTCCTTTAAACCTAAGGGTTCAGCCTAGTACCTACCCTTTAGGAATAGTAGTCCCTAACTTCCTCTAGGACTGATAGGATGGGACGGGTAATAGCACGCAATAAGTTTCGTGACCAACGCGCATTTTAAATACCTTCGCGGGGTAGGAAAGGGTAGAATATGGATATGATAACCGGTGCACTAATACCACATGTAGCTCTGCCTATCGGGTATTGCATTGATGTGATCCATATTACTTTAAACCTAGGACGTCTCTTCTCAAATATTTACTTTTGATTTCTTTCAACTTTTAATAAACTTCAATACTTGTTTGAAATCCCCTCTTATATGAGCCTTATTTGTTATTTGCTTATTGTCCGAATTCACGAAAACCATTTGGTCGGGAACCACAGTTGTGAATCCTGAGGGGTGACTAATACCTTCCCCTTGGGATAACTTCAACCCCTTACCCAATCTATGGTAATGCAAACTAGTCTTATGAGTTAACTAATCTAGGTGCCCTAACGCACCATAAAAATCGTTAGGTGGCGAATCTTCCTTTTAGCCCTTTTAACCTTCAAAAGAAGTTGTCCAAATTGTCATAAACCCGATCTCTATGCTCTAAGAGGGGAAAAAGGGGGCGCAAAAATCATCGCACCTGCGGCTCCCCATTCGCAAGTGCGGTCACATCAGAAGAATCACACCAGCAGCCTTTCTACTGCATTTTCCAAATCCAAACCTTTCGATGACCATCCGAAATCACCCCGAGCCCCTTGGGGCCTCAACCAAATATACAAACACGTAAAATATCATCACACGAACTTAGTCGAACCCTCGGAACACTCAAAATAACATCAAAACACAAAATTAAGCCGAAATTCAAGCCTAAGGATTTCTAAACTTCTGAAATTCAGCAACGATGCTAAAACCAACCAAACCACGTCCGAATGAGCTGAAATTTTTCACACACATCACAAACGACACTACAAACCTATTCCAACTTCCGGAATTCTATTCCGACTTTGATAGATAATTATCCACTGCCGACCGAAAATTGCCAACAATCCAATTTAGCCAATTCAAGCCTAACTCTACCACGGACCACCGAATATCATTCCGAACACACTCTGAAGCCCCAAATCACCTAACGTAGCTATCCGAACAATAAAAATCCAATTCCAAGATCATTTACCTATAAGTCATCTTTCAGTTGACTTTTCCACTAAATAACAAACTTAAGAGACTATGTGTCTCATTTCTCTCCAAAATCACTCTGAACCCGAGCCAACTTACCCGAAACAACATAATAGAGCTGAACAACAAATAATGAAGCAGAAATGTGGGAAAACGGGGCTAAACTATCGGAATGACCGGTCGGGTTATTACAACAGCCCAATCCTATAAATATGTATAGCCATAAGGCTTGTTGCGGCGTGCAACCCGATCCACGTATATACATATATCACTCACAACTCAGGCCCTCATCCTCACTCAGTCATCAATCTCGCTAATCTCTCGGGCTCACAATGCCATGAAACTAGCCCGAAATCATGATATGGTGTATTAATAAATAGCAACAGAGACTCATATATGATATGAAATGAATAAATATGACTGAGTACGATACTTCAATTTAAACATATAATTCAACAACAAAAATGACCTCAGTGGGTCCCAATAATACCAACATATGCCTAAGCATGATTTCTAGTATGAATTGTAGCTCAGGTGTTCTAACAAATAGAGTACAATGAAAATATCCAGAGAAGATAGCTACACAATTCCATGGAATCGGCTAAATCACAATTTACACGATGCACGGCCACACGCCCGACACCTAGTATGCGTGTCACCTCAATATCAATCACATAACACAAAATTCGGGGATTCATACCACCATCACTAAGTTTAGAAGTGTTACTTACCTTGAACAAGCCAAACCCAAAACCAAGCCAGCCAAACGATGCTCCAAAAGGCCATCCCGCGCGTACTGGACTTCGAACGACCCGAAACTAGCCAAAAGAAACTCAAATACATAAAAAATTGTCGAAGAAAACAAACTCAATCGATAAAGGTCGAATCTTTAATCAAAGCCCTAAAATCATCCCAAACGTCTGACCCAGACCCGCACCTCGGAACCCGCCAAAACTCACAAAATCTAAAAACTCTTCAATTATGAGTCCAACCATACTAGTTTCACTCAAATCCAACTCTGAATCGATGTTCAAAACTCAAAAACTCACTTTATGAAACTTTAGGCTTAAACCTCCAATTTCTCTTTTGGAACCCTCAATCAAATGCAGAAAAGGAAGAAAGATTCATGATATAAAATAAAAAATGAGTAGAGAACTCTTACTACAATTCATATGGTGAAAATCACCTAAATTATAGCCAAATCCGAGCTCCCCAACTCAAAATATGACCAAATGAACAAATTCTTGGTATTAAATATTTTTTGCCCAGCTGTTCTACCTCATTTTGTGTGCCAAATGATCTTGAACTCCCTTTTGATGCCTCTAATGGACTCCTTGTGAAACTTCAGTCAAGATAGACTTTTGAATCACCCAATTTGGCCTTAAAATGAAGGAGATATGATATTTTGAAGTTTTAAATGAAGTTTGGAAATTTAATGGATAAAAATGACATTTTTGTAATTATTTTACACCAGAAAATCAGCGACGAAAGAATTTTCGTTTTAGCACCCAAAACTCATTCGGAACCTCCCGAACACAAACTATATATGCATTTCAATCATAAAACACGCTACGAACCTGGTCGCACACTAAAAACACCAAAAAGAGATCATTTCAAGCATACCAACAACAACAAACCCAGTTTGATCCCAACATGTGGGGTCTGGGGAGGGTAGTCTCTACGCATGCCTTACCCCTACCTAATGCAGGTAGAGAGGTTGTTTCCAATAGACCCTCGGCTCAGGAAGGGCAAGAAGAAGAAGAAAAGGGAAGCAAGGAAGGATACGAAATTATTCGAAGCTTCAAGTCACATCAAACAACATGAAAATGACGAATCGCACCTCAAATCAAAAATCAATGAACTTTTAACTTTTAACTTCCAAAACTTGCGCTGAAACATACCAAATCAACCCATAATGAATCCAAGTTTTGCACACAAGTCCCAAATGATATAATGAAGCTATTCTGATTTCTGTAACCACAATGCGAAGATATCCTCAAAGTCTGCTCTCGGTCAAACTTATGAACTTTCTAAACCTTCAAATTTCCAACATTCGTCAATTAGTGCTGAAACCTTCTAGAAACATCCAAATTCAAATCTGGGCATACGTTCTAGTCCAAAATCACCATTCGGACCTCAAGGAACCATCAAAACTCCGTTCCAAGGTCATATTCATAAAAGTCAAAATTGGTCAACTCTTCTAACATAAAGCTTCCTAGTTGAGAATCATTCTTCCAACTCGATTTTGAATAACCTGAAAACCAAAACTGGCAATTCACATAAGTCATAATTACATCTTGCAGAGCTACTCATGCCCTCAAACTACCGAGCGAGTGTAAATTCTCAAAACAATCGATCGGGTCGTTACAGTAACAAGACTAAATAAAGAACTGAAATTAGTGATGAGCTTCACAGTTAAAGTTCAATTATAGTAATTCCACATAAGAAGGTTGTGAACACCCAATTTTTGCCCCGCGTGGAAAATACTCCTAAAAATAATCAAAAAAATAATTTTTAATGAATTTTAGGAACTTTTCTTTATTTAGTTGCATTTCATGCATGTTTAATATTTTAAAATCATAGAAAAATTGTCACATTTTCCATTTCATATAATCTTAGGTTTAATTCACATTTTTACAAATTAATTACCCTTTATTGATAGATTAATATATAAAAGTCACAAAAAATATAC
>ML279675.1:0-23961 GCA_005239495.1 Nicotiana undulata
GACTTGTTTGATCGAATGGGAAGGGAATCACTTAGTGAAAATTATATTGGCTTGCCTAACCCCGCTGTCGGGCGCAATCGCGACCCGGATTATATCGAGGGTTACCGTGCGAGGAGTAGAGATCAGGGTCAGCAAGACAAGAGGCCCAGGTTCACAGGTGACTTCAGAGGGGCTCCAGCTAGGGCCAAGGGTCAGTACGGAGGTGTCCAGTTCAGCAGGCCTTCCTATTCGGCACCTCTAGTACCTCCTAGGTTTGTTCCAGTCAGGCCCCAGTTTAGCGCCATGCCAGAGCGCTCCTATCATCTTCCAGCCATCCAGAGTGCACCCAGTAGTTATTCTAGCCATCAGAGATCCTCCAGTTCTTATCCCAGTGCTTTACCAGTGGATTCACACCACTCTTCATCTATTCAGGGTTCCTCCTCTTCAGGGCAGTGAGCAGTAGTTCCACGGAGTTGCTTCGAGTGTGGGGATCTGAGTCACGCATGGAGGTTTTATCCCAGGTATCGGGGCAAGGCCGTGCAGCAGCGCCAGCAGCCTATGATTACAGCACCAACAGCACGACCACCTAGGGGTGGAGGTCAGGTTGGCAGGGGTCGCCCTAGAGGGGGAGGCCAGCCAGGAGGGGGTCGTTCAGCTCCAGCTCGTCCTAGGGGAGCTCAGTCATCGGGTGCTCCAGCCATATTTTATGCTATTCCAGCCAGGGCAGACGCAGTGGCATCAGATGCTATGATTACAGGTATTATTTCGGTCTGTTATAGAGAGGCTTCAGTGCTATTTGATCCAGGGTCTACATATTCATATGTTTCAGCATTATTTGCCCATTCTCTGGATGTTATTTGTGAGTTTTTGGGTTCTCCCCTGTATGTCTCCACTCCTGTGGGCGACTCTGTAATGGTAGACCGGGTCTACTAGTCTTGTGTGATTACTTTCTGTGGGTTTGAGACCAGAGCCGACCTGTTGTTGCTTGATATGGTTGATTTCGAGGTCATCTTGGGCATGGATTGGCTATACCATCATCATGTTGTCCTGGATTGCCATGCCAAGATAGTTACATTAGCCATGCCTGAGTCGCCGAGGTTAGAGTGGAGGGGTTCTTCAGTTAGTGCCTTCAGCCGGGTCATTTCCTTCATGAGAGCTCGACACATGGTCGAGAAAGAGTGTCTGTCTTATATTGCTTATGTGCGGGACACCACCGCCGAGTCTCCTACCCTTGATTCAGTGCCTGTCGTTCGGGAGTTTCCGGATGTGTTTCCTTCAGATCTTCCAGGCATGCCTCCAGATCGAGATATAGATTTCTGCATTGATTTGGCTACAGATACTCAGCCTATTTCTATTCATCCCTATCGTATGGCTCCCAAGGAGCTAAGGGAGTTAAAGGAGCAGCTTGAGGAATTGTTGGCCAAGGGGTTTATTAGGCCGAGTGTGTCGCCGTGGGGTGCTCCAGTCCTATTTGTGAAGAAGAAGGATAGGTCTATGCGGATGTGTATTGACTACCGCCAGTTGAATAAAGTGACCATCAAGAACAAGTATCCTCTGCCGCGCATTGATGATTTGTTTGACCAGCTACAGGGTGCTCGTGTGTTCTCTAAGATTGATCTGAGGTCAGGTTATCACCAGTTGAAGATTCGGGCTTCTGATGTCCCGAAGACTGCATTTCGCACCAGATATGGCCACTATGAGTTCTTAGTGATGTCCTTTGGCTTGACTAATGCCCCAGCAGCATTTATGGACTTGATGAATATCAGGCCATATATCGACTCCTTCGTTATTGTTTTCATTGATGATATATTGATCTACTCACGGATCCTGGGAGAGCACGAGCAGCATTTGAGAGTTGTACTTCAGACCTTGCGAGAGCAGAAGCTATATGCTAAGTTCTCCAAGTGTGAGTTTTGGTTAGAGTCTGTGGCATTTCTGGGGCATGTGGTGTCCGGTGAGGGTATCAAGGTTGATCCGCAGAAGATTGAGGCAGTTCAGAGTTGGCCACGTCCTACTTCAGCTTCAGAGATCAGGAGTTTTCTGGGTTTAGCAGGTTATTACCGTCGGTTCTTGGAGGGGTTTTCTTTTATTGCAGCCCCATTTACTAGATTGACTCAGAAGAATGCTCCATTTCAGTGGTCCGATGATTGTGAGGCGAGCTTTCAGAAGCTCAAGTTAGCATTGACTTCAGCACTAGTATTATCATTGCCTTCTAATTCTGGAGTATATACAGTGTATTGCGACGCTTCACGTGTCAGGTTAGGATGCGTGCTGATGCAGCATGGCAGGGTTCTTGCTTATGCTTCGCGCTAGCTGAAAGTTCATGAAAAGAATTACCCTGTGCATAATTTGGAGTTGGCGGCGATTGTTCATGCTCTGAAGATATGGCGGCATTATCTATATGGTGTATCTCGTGAGGTCTATACTGACAATCGCAGCCTGCAGTACCTGCTTAAGCAGAGGGACCTTAATTTGAGGCAGCGGAGGTGGCTTGAGTTGTTGAAAGACTATGATCTCACTATTCTGTATCATCCGGGCAAGGCAAATGTAGTTGCGGATGCATTGAGAAGGCGAGCAACTAGCATGGGTAGTTTGGCCTACATCTCAGCTGAGGAGAGGCCTTTAGCCTTGGACATTCAGCCCTTGGCCAACCGTTTGGTAAGATTGGACCTTTCAGAGCCCCGTCGAGTTTTAGCTCATGTGGTAGCTCAGTCTTCATTATTGGGAGAGATCAAGGTTCGACAATTTGATGATCCACGCCTAGCAAAGCTTAGGGATACTGTGGTCCAGGGTAGGGCCAAGGGGATTACTTTGGGCGAGGATGGTGTTCTGCGACTCCAGGGCCGATTGTGTGTTCCTAATGTTGATGGCCTGAGGGAGAGGATTCTAGAAAAGGCTCACAGTTCTCGGTATTCTATTCACCCAGGAGATACGAAGATGTACCGTGATTTGAAGCAGCACTACTGGTGAAGGCGGATGAAGAAAGACATTGTTCAGCATGTGGCTAGGTGTCTTAATTGTCAGCAGGTTAAGTACGAGCATCAGCGGCCAGGAGGCTTGTTTCAGCAGATGCCCATTCCTCAGTGGAAATGGGAGCATATCACTATGGACTTCGTGGTTGGGTTGCCTCAGACTTTGCAGAAGGTTGATGCGATTTGGGTCATTGTGTATAGATTGACCAAATCGGCACATTTCATTCCTGTGGCTACTACTTATACTACAGAGAGGCTAGCTCAGATTTACCTTCGTGAGATAGTCAGGTTGCATAGTGTGCCGGTGTCTATCATTTCAGATCGGGGTCCTCAGTTCACTTCGCACTTCTAGAGAGCTTTGCACAGCGAGATGGGTACTCAGATAGACCTCAGTTCAGCATTTCACCCTCNTTTAGCAGAGTTTGCATACAATAATAGTTATCAGTCTAGCATCGAGATGGCTCCATTTGAGGCTTTATATGGTCGGCGATGCCGTTCTCCGATTGGGTGGTTTGAGCCTGGTGAGGCCAAGTTATACGGTACAGATCTGGTCAGAGATGCCTTGGAAAGGGTGAAGATTATTTAGGAGAGGCTCCGTACAGCCCAATCTAGGCAGAAGAGCTATGCAGATCAGCGGGCACATGATGTAGCATTCATGGAGGGAGATAAGGTCATGTTGAAGGTTTCGCCGATGAAAGGCGTTATGAGATTTGGGACGAAAGCCAAGCTGAGCACCAGATTTATAGGTCATTTCGAGGTGCTGAAGCGGGTTGGAGAGGTTGCTTATGAGCTCGCTTTGCCTCCAGCCTTATCAGAAGTTCACCCAGTATTTCATGTATTTATGCTTCGGAGGCACGCCGACTTCTCGCACGGGGTTGATTACAGCACTATCCAGTTAGATGAGAAGTTGGGCTTCGAGGAGGAGCCAGTTTCCATTATTGATAGGCAGGACCGCCAATTGAGGTCTAAGATAGTTTCTGCGGTAAAGGTCCAGTGGAGGGGCCAACCAGTTGAGGAGGCGACTTGGGAGTCCGAGCGGGTCATGCGGAGCAGATATCCACAGCTATTCAGCACTCCAGGTACGATTCTAATCCCGTTCGAGGACGAATATTTATTTAAGAGGGGGAGAATGTAACGACCCAGCCGGTCGTTTTGCGTATCAGGGTCCCATTTCCTTAAATGAAACATTCCATAGCAGCGATTTGTGCTTTACGACTCGCGGGAGATGGTGGTCCGGTATTTGGGAATGATTTGAATGGTTTAGGAACACTTGGTTCCTTAAGGCTGGCCTATTTGGCCAAGTTTGACTTCGGTCAACATTTTGAGCAAACGACCTCGGAATCGAGTTCTGACAGCTCCAGTAGCTCCGTATGATGATTTCGGACTTGGGCATATGTTTGGCTCGGGTTTCTGATGACCCGGGAGCGTTTCGACGCCCGAAATGCAAATCAGGATTTCCTTAAGTTTAGAATTTGGCCTGGAACGGGACTTCATACTATCGGGTCCGAATGGAATCCGGGATCGGAAATAGTTCTGAATAGTCATTTATGACTTGTCTGCAAAATTTGGGGTCATTCCGACTAGTATAGACACGTCCGGCGTAATGTAGCGAATTCTAGAATTCTTAAGTTCTTAAGTTTGAATAATTTGGTTTTGGGATTGAATTTCGAGTTCCGTTGTTTCTTTTCATGTTCCGGAAGTTCAAGCGAGTGCGTATCATGAATACAGACTTGCCGGTGCTTTTGGACGGGGTCCCGAGGGGCTCGGGGGTGTTTTAGACCCCTGGGAGCTAAGTTGGAAAAACCAGAAATTTCTCTATCTGGTTTCCTTCTTTGCGATCGCAGAAGGTGGGTCGCGATCGCGGAGAAGGGTTTTGCTGGGCTGCTGATTGTTCTCTGCGATCGCAGCCTTCCCCTTGCGATCACATAGGTCCGGGCCCCAAAGCTTTGCGATCGCAGCCCTTTCACGCGATCGCATTGAGTCGCAGCTGGGCCGGGTGAATTTGTTCATCGCGATCGCAGGACCTCTTCCGCGATCGCAGAGGTAAGACCAGATGGTCTTCGCGATCGCAGGACCTCTGATGCGATCGCAGAGGTCAGTCCGGTTGCCCTTCGCGATCGCAGGCCCAGTGTCGCGATAGCAGTTAAGCTTTTCCTGGGCAGTATTTAAATGCCCAATTACGGGTTTTCTTCTTCATTTTCAATACCCAACCTCCATTAAAGCCCTCAAAGCTAGGGAAAAGCTGTCCAAGGTCAAGTTCCTCAAGGTTAGTGTAATTCCCACTCTAAATTCATGGACTTTTTTTTTATGGAAATCTAACTAGTTATCTATTAAAATATCAAAAATCATGAAATTTGGTAGAAAATTCTAGGGCTTTGATAATTAGGGAATTATCCCTTTTTAGCCATGAATTCCTAAATAAATTATGTAATTACGATCCTTGGGCTTCGGGTAATTCATTCCTTCGAGAATTTTCAAAATCCGAACTTGTGGGCCCGGGGTTGAAATTCCAAAAACCTTCAAGAATACTATATTTTGGGATTTCTTGTTAATTCTTATTCTTGGGGCATAAATTGATTCAATTATGCTATGTTTGGCTAGCTGTGAGCCGTCGAGGGTAGTTTCAGAATTNTAGGTAGCTAGGACACAGCATGCTCATTGTTTTCCCCTGTTGTAGCATAAACATGACTTGTATACTTGTATGATTGGTATTGTTGTCTTTGAACGTTGTGATACTTGGCTTGATTTAAGTGTGATAAGAGAATCACGACAGAGTGATGACTGATTATATTATGGGATCGGGTCGTACGCCACGGCGATATTGAGACTACCAGGGTGGGATCGGGTCATACGCCACGGCGAGATTGAGTCTACCAGGGCAGGATCGGGTCGTATGCCACGGCGAGATTGATACTACCAGGGTGGGATCGGGCCGTACGCCACGGAGGAAATCAAACTTGTTTGATTTGAGATTGTTATTTGATGCCGGATATTGATGTACTTGATTATTTGTTTTACTTGCCTACAGTTTTCTTTACATCCTGCTTACCTTATGACTGTTGGACCTTAGTGAGTATCGAGTCGACCTCTCGTCACTACTTCTTCGAGATTAGACGGGATACTCACTGGGTACATATTTATATATATGTACTCATGCTGCACTTTCTTTCCTTTTCTGTACTTGTCTGTACAAGTCTGGAGGCGGGTCCATCTGATTTTAAGGTCGGTGCCAGATATTGATAGCGTGGTCATACTTCACGGTGAGCTGCTTTCCTGGCGACTTCCTAGCAGCACCCTGGAGTTTCTTTTGTTATGCTCTCTATCTATTTCATTCAGACTGGGACCCTGTATATGTTGTAGTCATTGTATATTCAGTAGTTGCCGGTGACACTCGTGAAACTAGTTCCTGGCACACACGCGGTATATATTTTTGGGGTTTTGGGGATGTATATCTATGTATATGTTCTATTTCGGCCTTGTATCTACTGTGATTTTACCTTCACTCAGGACTAGTATCATGTTAGTTGTTATAAACTGGTAACCATTGACTTGTTTGATCGAATGGGAAGGGAATCACTTAGTGAAAATTATATCGGCTTGCCTAACCCCGCTGTTGGGCGCCATCGCGACCCGGATTAGGATTTGGGTCGTGACAAGAGTAATCATCAACAAGCACCATAAAATATCTCTTACCACCTCTGCTCAGTGTTTTCATTGGTCCACAAAGATCCATATGGACTAGTTCCATCGTTCTTGTGGTGCTTACCATTTTCTTTCTTTTGAAAGAGGATCATACCTGCTTCCCCTTGCAGAAGTCTCACAAACTTTATCTTCCTTAAACTTAATGTTAGGCAATCCTATCATCAAGTCCTTGCAGACTAGTTTGTTGAGTTGACTTAGACTGGCATGTCCAAGTCTTTTGTACTAAAAGAGGAGATCATTATCCAACACACTTAAACAAGTGATTTCATTATCTGTGTGGACAGATCCACAATATATATGTTGTTCACTCTTTTTTCTTGCAAAACTATCTTGTCAGTGGTAAGATTTATCACAAGCATTTTTGTAGAGGTGAATTCTACCATGTTACCTCTATCACACAGTTGTGATACACTTACTAGATTGTACTTCAGTCCATCTATCAAGTAGACATTCTCAATAGAGTGAGAATCTGTCTTACCTACCTTCCCAACCCTAATGATCTCACATTTCTTTCCATTTCCAAAGGAGACATTACCTCTTTTAAGGTCCTCAAGTGAAAGGAACCGGTTCTTGCTCCCTGTCATGTGCTTTGAGCAGCCACTATCGATGTACCATATTTGGCAACTAGCCTTCACTTGGACCTGCAAAAAGAAATCAGGGGTTAGTCTTAGGAACCCAAACTAGTTTGGGTCCCTTTCTATAGGCAAAAAGATGAATCAAATTCCTTTTAGCCCAACTTGGCAGCCTATTTTTTCCTACAATATTTTTTGTTATTTTGATCTTCCTTTTCTTTTGCAGTGCAATCATTCTTATAGTGACCAGTATTACCACAGTGTGTGCAAATTTTGTACTCAAGGAGTGTGAGGTACTTGCTTTTGGAATCCTATTTAGGTGAAGAGTTCCCAAAGCCAAGTCCCTTTTCTGTTGCTACTATGGTGTTCTTGTAGCCATGAAAATGCATCGGAGGACCTATTCCATTTACATGTTCTATCAAGCTCATGTTGAACCTTTGTCAAGTCCTCTTTCAAAACTCTTACATTTTCTTCCTTTTTATATAGCTCATCTTTTACATTCCTTAAGTCATCCTCTAGGTTGAGTTTTATATCACTAGTTATCTCTTTTCCTGTCCCTAACTTTAATTTATCTAAGTTCTAAGACAATTGTATCAAGTGCATGAACTTGGTTCTTCAAAGCAGTATTTTCCTTTTTAGTTATACAAACATTTATTCTGGGTTTTTGCTTTCTCCTTTTAAAAAGTTACACTCTTTTGACAACTGATCTTTTTCAGAACTTATATTCTTAGATTCAACAATTAAAGTTAGCAACAATTTTGATAGGCTATCTTTAGAAAGGATTTTAATTTTATCCTTACTGTCCAGAAAACTTATCTCAGATTCTTCATCAGGTTCATCTTCAAATTCTCGAATTGCTATAAGAGCTCGTTCAGCATTATCATCAGTGTCCTAATCTGAACTATCTTTCCAAGTAGAAATCATTGCTTTGGATAACCTTTTATTGTAGTTCTTCTTGTCATGAACTTGTTCCTTCTTTTAGATTTCTCCTTTTTCCACTCGACTTCCCACATAGGACAGTTCTTGATCATGTGGTTCTTTTTACCACATTTGAAGCATCCATCGGTCATCTGCAAGTGATCTTCTCGTCTCCTTCCACAAAGAATAGTAATGATCATTGAATAGCGATGGCCTAGTGGTGGATTGCTCTTTAAAGTTTTCAGGTAGTGCACTCATCTTGATCGTTTCCTAAGGTGTTAGCCTCTTCAAGGATATCTCGCTCTAATACCAATTGATGTTTATACTTCAACGCCACACAAGAGGGGTCCTGATTTGTGTGATGTCCAATTTTTGTATGCACATATTATATAAGACAGTGGCGGAGGCAGGATCTCCGTGAAGGGAGTTCAAAAAGGGGGAAATTACAAAAGACTGTAGCTAGTGGGAATTGAACCTATGACCTTCCACAAGTTTTGAACACCCATGACCACCAAGCTATACTTTTGGGATGGGTTAAGGGGATTCAAAACTTAATATATAGAGGTAAAAAATAGATTTTGCCTTACAAATACAATGTAAATTTAGGGCGAACGGGGTTCGGGTAACCCCCTTCTGCCCCCTAAATCCAGACCTGATATAAGGACCTAGTTCTTCTATGTGTTCCTTATACTACTGTTGCGGAAATAGTAAATTCAAAAAGTTAAGAATACAAGGATTTTTACATGGAAAACACCCGGCTCAAAAGGTGAAAAAACCACGACCTACTACCAAGTAGGATTTTCTCCAAACACTTCACTATAACTCTGAGCCAACAACAAAGTTTACAAACTCTTGAAAACCTAAGGATTAACTCTAACCCTTATAGCAACCAGCCACAAGTTGTTGCGACTGCTTCAAGTTAACTCTAACTTGAACAATAAAACTCGAATTTACAACTTGTTGCGAACCTTAGGATTAACTCTAACCCTTATATCAACACGCCACAAGTTGTTGCAACTACGTCAAGTTAACTCTAACTTGAATAATACAACTCAGGTACCTAGTACAATTTGCTTCTGAGAAAGCTGATAGGTACAACTCAAAATGCCTACTGCACATTGAACTAGAAATAAAGAAAGACACATAAAACTCTTTATGGATATGGTTCTACAATCTAGTTCATGTGCTCGCACTCTTAAAACTCACAGGATTTTTTCACAAAATGCCTTGATATTTTTCTCTCAATTCTTGCGTAACTTCAGTATGAGTGCATCACCTCTAAAAGAGAATACAACTTATATATATAGTTAGTTAGTTAGTTAGTTAGTTAGTTAGTTAGTTAGTTAGCAAATAAAGATTAACTAGAACTTTAATGCTTTACTCTTCCTTGGTGGAAAAGTTCTAGTTATCTTCAACTTCTAACTCTTCCCCTATCTTGGATAAGATTTCTCTTCAAGTAAGGAGTCCTGCTCCTTATCAAATATGCCACATTTTTCGTTCAAGGAATATCAGATATAAGCACTTATACTAATCTCTTTCACGTGCATGCATTTTGCTTGATTTTGTCTGTCACCGATGTTCACTGTCCATGGACCTGGTTCATGCATGTGTTCCTTTGTTAATCATCAGAGCCAAAACTGCTCAGGTCAACATAAATTTACTTTGACAAATTCTTATTTAATGAGATATACTCTATGAAATGGTTCTATTTTAGAGTTGTCTAGAGTTTAGTTGAGTTCCAATTTTTCAAGGCTTAGTTTTCTCTATTTCCTATTTAAAATTTTTGTATTTGTCTCTCAGCTTATTTTTAGTTACAAGTACTTCTATGGATTTCTAGGTTTACTTTTACAATATCTTAGAGCCCGGATTTAGTCCGTGTTTACAACGAGAGAAAATAAATTGAAAATTGTGGATTTTATTTAGTTCCTTACACTTGGTCTTTCTTGAAAATCACAATTATGAAAAGTCCTATTTCATTGTTATGTATTTCTCTTTTCCAATAATTTTGAAGTTGAATCTTGAGAAGTGCCCATTTACCAAAAACAAATTCCATTTTATTGAGATATGGCATAGAGTAGAATCAGATAGAGGAATGAGGCTTTAGATTCAAAGTGAGGATCTTTTACATTGTTACTTGCAATTTTAATTTATTCTCTAATATATTTTATTGTTGCTTTCAAATGTTGGTAGAGAAAGTAAGCAGTGTTTAGAGTTGGCATTTTGTTTTGAAGTTTATTAGTGTATACGGGTGAAACCGGACCTAAGGAACGCCCCAATTTTTGATAAGGTAAATCGAGCTAGAGACTTGATGACAAGGAACCGGAATTGAGGCAAGGGTCTCATCAAGCCAGGGTCTAGGGGCATGACGCCCACTGATCGTTTCCAACCCTACACCACTATATAGTAGCGAGGAGTGGTCGATGCAGTTTTACCCGATGAGGTCGGGATCGATTTCCACAGGGAGTTAATTTGGTTTGGAGTTGGGTTTCTAACTAATCTTGTTGTGCGTGTTGTTTCTAATTGCACTTCTAACCACACTTGTGATTGATTCTATTCTAAGTTGGATACTATTGATTTATAAGAATAATCTAAGTACAATATTTTTGTGAAAGTTTTCAAGGTTTAAAAGGCACTAGGTAAGTGACTTCCACCTAGGTGAGTATTTAATGGGATCAAGAATCTAGGGCAAGCTTGTTATGATTGGGGTCGTGATATAACCATCAGACATAAATACTCACTTTATACCTCTCGGTAGTTTGAGTGACTTTGCCCGATTTGGCTCTCTCAAGCCCAAATTGGTGTTCATGCAACACAAATGAAATTGGCTCAAGTCGGGTATTACTATCTCTAGGTTTAACCCTTTAATTGGGCTATCAATCTCTTGAATTAGCCCCAATTCCTTGTTAGCCTAATTTTTCTAGACTTAGTCCCTCTTTCTCAAGAACAGCCTAAGTCAAAAAAGGCACGAATCAGTGTTTGCAACCACCAATTCTACAATTAAAGCATGAATTAGTCTAAATACCACTAACCCATAAACAATTAAGCCCTACATTTCAAGACTCACACTAGAGTTGGGTCACAACCCTAGCTATGGGGCCTAGCTACTCATGATAATGGTAGAAATCAAAGATAGAGATGAAATATAAGCCATAATATTCAAATACAAGATGAAAATCTAAAGATAGAAGATAAATATACTCTAAATTACTCAAAAAGGTAAAGTTCAGCCGTTCACGTGCTTCTCTGAACCTCATTTTCGCGGACCGCGTAATTATGATCGCCTCAGCGGTGTTCCTTACGCGGACGCATTTTTCTACCGCTCTCAACGCTCCAGACCCAGCCTTGGACTTGTGCAAGTTTGACTCCTTCATGAGTTGATTATGGCTTCTTTGCCTCATTTTGACCAACCCTGCAAGCAAGCACATTAAGTTAGTTTTCGAGAATATCTTTACGCATTTTTTACCCAAAACCTAAGCAAAAGAGAGCAAATAATAGGCTAAAATCCCTAGTTATCACCACCCTCGAGAATATCGGGGCCATGATCCGGGATCGGTCCAAATCCCAAAGCCTTCGGAGATCATTGTCGGGCAACCGAGCATAATTAAAAGAAGGTCGTGATATCCGCGACCTGCCGTATATCTCGGTGCGGATCTAGGCACGTACCGACGAAAATCGAATGATTAGTTGAACGAAAGATTTTTACTTTTTATGAAATTGTTCCTAGGGTAAGACTCATCTACTATTTAAAGAATCTGGTTATTCATTAAGAGGATGGTAACACGCATATCAAGGAAATATACTATTATTTTTCTCTATTATTGAATGTTCTTATATTTGTGGATCATAGCTTCATTATTATAAGTCTGGGATCGAGGACGCGTATTTCATTAAGGTTGTCGTCGACTCCAGAATCACCCTCTCTTTAAGTGGTTTGGTAATTTATTACATGTTTAATCTAGCGATATTTACCGTTTGTATTGAGTTAATCCACATATCCTTAAAATCACTTACAAATTTAATTGTTATCCGTTTTTTAGGGTAAATAATTTGGCGCCCACCATGGGGCTAAGGATAATAATGGCAATTTGATACAAATTTCCATAACAAACCCTATTCTACACTTGTTCTTCTAAGTGTCTTTAATTTCAGGTCAAAGGTCAAAATGTCAAACTCCCAATCTACCTTATAAACGTTTATGCCGAGTATGGCCACCACGGCGACAACAACAATATAGCACCCAGAGTTGAGGTTCACCCTATTACCCCAACGGAGCCCCGGTCGCAGACCCAGTCGATGTCAGCTCCCACGTGGCCATCGATGCTAACTTGCCCACCAACCAGGAGATCAGCATTCACGGGGAAGTCAGGTCGGTATCAAGGGATACACACGTTAGTAAGGGCAATGGGATTAACTTGAGGGTAATCTTTGAAATGTTACAAGCTCAATAGGCAGCGATAGCCCAATTATAGAACAAAAATTGCGCCCCTGACAGAGTTGATCCCAAATCGTCCCTAGGAAACACTCACAGAAATGAACCAATCATGAAGAGGACAAGTGAAGCTGAACCCGGGACCAACCCCGAGATCATAAAGATGTTTGAGGAACTAACAAAACGATGGAGTTGGGAGAAAAGAAAAACAAAACCAATGACAAAAAGATGGAAACCTTCAATTCAGGGTTGACCAAATCTCAGGAGAACCACCAATATTGAAGGTCCTGGATTCCAAGAAGTTTGTTCAAAAATGTTTCCCTCCGAGCGCAGCTCCGTAGCCGATACAGAAGAAGTTCTGCATGCCCGAAATTCCTAAGTACAACAGGACAACTGAGCCAAACGAACATGCGACCTCCTACATGTGCGCCATCAAGGGGAACGACTTGGAGAATGATGAAATCGAGTTTGTCCTGCTGAAAATGTTCAGAGAGACCTTGTCAAAAAGAGATATGATATGGTATCACAACTTACCCCCCCCCCCAATTCTAATGACTCGTTTGCTATGATTAAAGACGCCTTTATAAAAGTGTACGCCGGGGCCATCAAGGTCTAGACCAGGAAATCGGACCTTTTCAAGGTAAAACAAAGGGATAACAAGATGCTCAAGGAGTTCGTATCGAGGTTTCAAATGGAACTGATGGATATGCCTCCAATTGCAGATGATTGGGATGTTCAGGCCTTCACCCAACAACTCAATGCTCGAAGCTCATTGGCTTCATAGCAGTAGAAGAAAAATCTGGTAGAATACCTAGTGGTAACTTGGGCTGACGTCCATAACCGGTACCAATCAAAAATTAGGTTCAAAGATGATTAGCTCAGGGCCCCTTCCGGGTCCGTTCATCCCGTTAGAGATAGTGACATATCCAAAAAGACATTGATCGTGAACAAAGATTAAATAGAGATCGGTACAAACCATACAATGGAGATCAAAAGGGTAATGGGTCTGGGCGAAACTTTGTGAGAAGTGATAGAAGAAGAGATCTAGTCATAATAACCGGGAACTCAAGAGAAAAAGCGGTTTTGACAGACTCGTCGAGTCTAAGGCTCCAAGGTTATCGGTGTACAACTTCAACGTCGGTGTTGCGGCCATCATTTCGGCCATTGGACACATCAAAGACACCAAGTAGCCTCGACCTTTACAAACCAACCCCGCTCAGAGGGACCCCAACCTAATGCGTAAGTATCATGACACTCACAACCACAGGAACTGAAGATTGACGACAACTGAGATAGAAAGTATCCCGGTTATTCAACAAGTGACACCTCCGAGAGTTCTTGAGCAATCGAGCAAAAAATCATTTAAGGAATAGAGACTCCAATAAGCAGATCGAGCAGGAGGAACCTCAGCACGTCATTAACATGATCATCTGTGGGGTCGACATCCCCAAGGGGTCGATGTTAAAACACACCAAAGTGTCCATCACAAGGGAAAAATGGACTCGATATTGCGTGTCATAAGGAACCGTATCTTTCAACGACGAGGATGCTAAAGGCATCGTACAACCACACAATGATGCACTAGTAATATCTCTACTACCAATATCATCAGATCGAGGGTCGTAGAGCGGTTGGGTCTATAAGACCAAATTGTGCATGTAGTCCAAGCTCTAAACGGATTCAACAAGGCATGTAAGACCACTAAAAGGGAGATAAACCTGCAGGTGAAACACCGCCAGAACCGTTCAGGAAACAAAGTTCTACGTGATCGAAGGAGATACGAGATACAATGCTCTGTTCAGGAGGCCATGGATTCACAACATGAGGGCGGTGCCCTCGACACAGCACAAGGTGTTGAAATTCCCAACACCATGAGGGATAAAACAATTTACAAGGAACAACCATCCGCAAAGGATATGTTCACGGTCGATGAGGTGGTCTCGATATCTTCACTCTCGATATCTAAGAACCCGAGTTCTATCACCAATGAAGAAACGAAACAGCAATCACCGATGTCGGCCCAAGTGAGTCGGAAAAGCAGGGGACATGTGAGCCCCTGACGATTCCGATGACACCAAATCAACGGTCGAGGAACTGGAGCAAGTCATATTGATCGATCACCTTACCTATACTTGGGAACGGGGTTAAGTCTCGAGTTGAGGAAAAAACTCATTGAATTCCTTATAACTAACATAGATTGTTTCGCTTGGTCCCACCTTATCATGATAGGGATCCCACCAGAAATCACTACTCATAAGTTGATCCTGGATCTAAAGTTCCACCCGGTCAAACAGGAAAGGAGGCCTCAGTCCGAAGTCAAGCATGCATTCAACAAATATGATGTATCTAAACTCCTTAAAATAGGATCCATTCGAGAAGTTAAATACCCCAATTGGTTAGCAAACGTAATAGTAGTCCATAAAAAGGGGAATAAATTAAGAATGTGTGTAGACCTTGAACAAGGCATGCCCCAAGGACCCTTTTCCTTTGACCAACATCGATCACATGATCGATGAGACGGCCGACCATGAGATCCTTAACATTCTCGATGCATATTCCGGTTAAGTCCTGAGTTGAGGAAAAAACTCATTGAATTCCTTATAACTAACATAGATTGTTTCGCTTGGTCCCACATTGGCATGATAGGGATCCCACCGGAAATCACTACTCATAAGTTGATCATGGATCTAAAGTTCCTCCCGGTCAAACAGAAAAAGAGGCCTCAGTCCGAAGTCAAGCATGCATTTATCAAATACGATGTATCTAAACTCCTTAAAATAGGATCCATTCGGGAAGTTAAATACCCGAATTGGTTAGCAAACGTAGTAGTAGTCCGTAAAAAGGGGAATAAATTAAGAATGTGTGTAGACCTTGAACAAGGCATGCCCCAAGGACCCTTTTTTCTTTGCCCAACATCGATCGCATGATCGATGAGACGTCCGACCACGAGATCCTTAACTTTCTCGATGCCTATTCCGGGTACAACCAAATCCAGATGGACCCGGGCGACGAGGAAAAAACATCCTTCATCACTAAATACGGCACCTACTGTTATAACGTAATGCCGTTTGGACCAAAAAACATGGGTGCCACTTACCAATGCCTAGTAAATCCGATGTTTGAAGAGAAAATAAGAAAATCAATGGAGGTTTACATTGACGATATGTTAGTTGAGTCCCTGCTGGCAGAGGACCATTTGAAACATTTGTAGGAAACCTTCAACATATTGAAAAAATACAATATGAAGCTGAACCCGAAGAAATGCGCATTCGGAGTGGGTCCGGGAAATTTCTCTTATTCATCGTGTCCAATCGGGAAATCAAGATCAATCCTAATAAGATCAAGGCCATAGAGGACATTAGTGTGGTGGATAATGTCAAGGTCATTCAAAGGTTAATCGGGCGCATAGCCTCCTTGGTTGATTCATCTCAAGGTCCTCAGACAAGATCCATCGGTTCTTTTCATTATTGAAGAAGAAGAATAACTTCTCATGGACCCCAGAGTGCCAATAAGCCTTGGAAGAAATCAAGCGGTACCTTTCGAGCCCGCCTTTGCTTCATACACCGAAGGCAGACGAGTAGTTGTACCTGTACTTAGTAGTATCCGAGATAGCGGTAAGTGGAGTCCTGGTCCGGGAAGAAGAAGGTATGCAATTTCCTATCTATTATGTTAGTAGGACTCTAGGCGAGGCCGAAACTAGGTACCCTCACCTGGAAAAATTGGCGCTCGCTTTGGTAAGCGCCTTTAGGAAGTTAAAATCGTATTTTCAATTCCATATCATATGTGTCATGACTACTTACCAGTTTAGGAACATAGTGCATAAACCCAAGCTCACCGGACGATTGGCCAAATGTGACATGGAAATCAACGGGTACGATATCGAATATCGATCCTGAACCGCCATCAAATCTCAAATTTTGGCGTACTTCGTGGCCGACTTCACGTCGGCCCTGATACCTAAGGCCGAAAGGGAATTGTTGTTGAACTCGAGGACTTCCTCGAGAATCTAGACCCTCTTTACGAACGGTGCCTCGAACGCAAAGGGGTCCAGACTTGGCATCGTGTTAAAGCCACCGACTGGTGATGTAGTTAGGCAATCTATTAGAATTGTAAAACATTAACTAACAACGAAGCCGAGTATGAGGCCATGATTGCAGGTCTCGAACTGGCTAAAATCCTAGGGGCCGAGGAGATCGAAGCTAAGTGTGACTCCCTCCTTGTGGTGAACCAAGTCAATGGGACGTTCCGAATCAAAGAGGAATGAATGTGAAGGTACTTGGATAAACTCAGGAATTCAACTCGGAAACGGTCGTACAACTCATGAGATCGGTAGTGGAAGAAGGACATGCCGAGATAAACTCAAAAAGCTTAATCTAGGACTGGAGAAACAAGTATATAGATTACCTTAAGACCAGGAAGCTACCCTCGGATACTAAATAATCAAGAGCTCTATGCACAAAGGCGGCCAAGTTCAGCATGTCCTAAGACAACATCCCATTTAGGAGAATGTTTGATGGCCCACTCGCCATATGTCTGGGACCAGGAGATACCAAATATGTTTTGAGGGAAGTTCACGAAGGCACCTGGGGGAACCATTCAGGTGCCGAATCATTGGTTCGTAAGGTAATCAGAGCCGGCTACTACTGGATCGACATGGAAAAAGAAGCAAGGGAGTTTGTACGAAAATGTGATGGATGCCATAGGCACCAATGATTCATCAGCCCCGGGATCTACTACATTCGATCTTGTCACCCTGGCCATTCATGAAATGGGGAAGGGACATCGTCGGTCCCCTGCCATGGGCACCTGGTAAGGCTCAATTTACATTATTTATGACTGACTATTTTTCTAAATGGGTGGAAGCCCATTCATTTGAGAAAGTCAGGGAGAAAGAATTTATTAATTTTATTTGGGACCACATAATATGCCAGTTCGAAATGCCGACCGAGATCGTGTGCGACAATGGGAAGCAGTTCATGGGCAGTAAGGTGAGAAAATGTTTTGAGGAACATAAAGTCAAAAGGATCCTATCAACACCCTATCACCCTAGTGGGAACGGGCAGGCGGAGTCTACGAACAAAACCATACTCCAAAACATTAAGAAGAGGTTGACCGACACCAAAGAAAAATGGAAGGAGATTTTGCCCGAAGTTCTGTGGGCATATCGTACGACCTCAAAATCTAGTACCGGAGCCACCCCATTCTTGTTGGTCTACAGTGCCAAACCGCTAATACCGATTAAAGTAGGAGAACTGAGTCTCAGCTTCCGATATGCGACCGAAGAGTCAAGAGACGAGGTCATGAGCATGACCATGGAACTGTTGGACGAGAGGCGCGATGCCGCTCTCGTCCGATTGGCCGCCCAAAAATGACGGATCGAAAGGTATTATAATCTGAGAGCCAACCTTTGACACTTCAATTTTGGGGACTTGGTGTTAAGAAAGGTGACATTGAACACCCGGAACCCGAACGAAGGGAAGTTAGGACCGAATTGGGAAGGTCCATATCGAATTATCGAGATCACCGGCAAAGGATCATACAAACTTGAAGCAGTGAACGGTGAGCGACTACCGAACAACTAGAACGTACCCCACTTAAAATGAGACAACTGTTAAAGTATGACCCTATTCATTATTTTCTTTACATATATTATGAATTGGACTAACACTTGCATGCAACGCCCAAGGAATGATGCAGCTTTTAGGTCTGAAAGCACACGTTGCTTGCACTCTTTTTCCCTTGAACCGGTTTTGTCCCAAATGGGGTTTCCGTCAAGGTTTTTAACGAGTTGACAGTGGATCGTGCTAACTTAGAATTGAAGACTGGTTATGAATCGGAATCGGGGATCACAACAATATTATCCGATCCCTCTTTGCAATCGGCCTCGAATACTGGGGGCCATCACCCTCGGATAACGATTTTAGCAAGAAAGGAAACTTCATGCTTGAACAGTCTAGACTCGGTGGATAGGGTTTATTGTAAGGGCTAAACGGTCAAATGGATCGTGCCCGCAAAGACCACTTAAGCCATAACACGAAGCTTGTACTCATTTGCAATCTTGTATATTGCGCACAAAATGAAAGAAAGTTTATACCTAAGGAATACTTATTTTGTCACTTAGAATTATTACATTTTGTTTCCTTAAGGATATTGAGCCCAAGGGCCGCCTCTATACGGATCCAAGAGATCACCCCCACTCGCAGACTATCGTCCAATTCAAACTCAGACGGCTCGGGAAATCGAAGTCTGAGGGCGCAGAAACCTATTAGGAAGTGCCTAAACCTTAAAGGCTATGGCCACCCCACTCGGGGACTGTCGTCCTAGGCAAGCTTGGACGGCTTGGGTATCGAAGCCCGGGGTATAAATCCTATTAGGCAATACCCAAACTTAAAAGGCTACGACCATCCTAGAAATGGCTCAGAGACGTCCGAAGCCCTTAACCAAAACATAAGGCCTTCAAAAATTCTGAACGGGTTTAAAATCTACCCTCGACAAAATCATCTAAGTAAGCACTTTAGGGAAAGCTTCTGGTCATACCAAGCCCCCACAAGTTTTAAACAAAATTACATCAGAAACAAGCCAGTTCGAACCTCTAAACAAGAGCCTACTACTACGATTTATTTTGTATTAAGGCATTCGAAATCTTTGCAATCATAAAGAAGGAGCCAAAATAAACAAACGCGAATGTTGCCGAAGAAAAAACAAAATCCTTATATATATATATTTACAAAGGCCAAACTGACTCAACAAAATATGTAAAAATACAAAAATAAAGAAAAATCTTCAAGGCACCTAAGCTTGATCTTCATCGGAGCCCCCTCATCACCGGGGCTGTCGGAGTCTTCTCTGTCCTCGGGTTCGCCGGAGCCCTCAGAGCCCTTTTCATCTTTTGGACAACTTCTTTGCCTCAACCTCTAGCCTCTTAGTGTTTTCGTTCTTGGCCGACAGGTCAAAACCCCGGGCATGCACCTCCTCGGGAGCTTCTCTTCGGGATTTCCACTTCACATACTCGATAATGACTTTCAGGCGGTCTTGGTTTGCCTTAGTGTCACCTCTCTAATGGGCCACCATCTCTTCAGCATTGGCCCTGATTATTTATGTCACTGACTTAGCTATTTTAAGCTCCTTGCCAAGGGCATCCCATTCGGCGATTGTCGAGCCCAGTTGAGACTGGAGGTCTTAAACTTTTTGGGACCGGTCCTCAGCTTTCTCCCTCACCGCTCGAAGTTGGACCTCCACCGAGGCTAGTTGCTCCCGCGTAGTCTTCTTCTCCGAAGCCAATCGGTCCATTTTTCCCTTCCCCTCGGCGGCCATGGCCTTGACCTTGTCCATCGGCTCGAAGTTTGTTGGTCCGGTCAAGCTTCTGCTGGACCTACGGGTTTTGACCGTTAGTCTCCATGTCTAACTCGCCATCATTCACTTCAAAGATTTTTACCTATTCCACCAGGTCGGCATGTTCTTTTTGAGCCGTGTACAACTCAGCCCTGAGTTTCTTTACTTCTCCTTATTCCTAGCTGAGAAGTTTATACATATCCCTCTTCTCACCAAGCTCTTTGACCTCAGCCTCGAGTTAGCTAAGCCTAGCCAGGTACTGGAGAAAGCTTTCATGGTGCTGTACCAAAGCCTGCAAAATTGTGAAAAGGAAAAGGCATTAGAGTTTTCAAAAATTGAATTCGAAGATAAAAAGGTATAATGACACCTTACCCGGTTCAATTCTTGTTGTGCTTTGTTGAACAAGCATGACGCATCTACCTCACTCATTTTCGCATGGTATTCTTCGGTTACCAGGCACCCCAGGTAGCTAGCTACCCTAACAGGGGATAAAAGAATTCGGGCGTCCTTCGGGATGGTGATAATAACTTACCGCGTTCGGCCAGGATCCATGCTCGGAGTAGGGCACCGACTGATCAACCTTGGGCTCGAGTTTGGCCCACCAACCTCCGAGGATGGACTTTTTCTTGGTACCTCTAAGTCACCCAACCCGGAGAAGTCCTCTAAGGCGGTTGAATCCACACCATCAAAAAAAGCAGCGGAGAGGATCGTCCGCTCTATGAGCCCCTTCGTTGGATCGCTCCTTCGTCGCTCGAGATTCATCGAACATGGATTCTGTAAATGAAGGCGATCCAAAAATTTCTATAACACTGAGCATAGCGGAGCCGGCATCTCGAGAATTTTATCCCTCACATTTGCACCAGCCTCCTGAACCTGAGGGAGATTAGCCTCCGTTGTTTTCCCATCGGTTTCCACCCGCTCCTCAGAGACGGATAAATAACTCGCAAGCCAAAAAACTTTCATCCTCCTCGGGCTCGTCCCTGAGCCGATAAAGCAAGTCCAAGTCAGGCACCCGGGAGCTGGAGCTTTCCTTTGTCTTATGAGCCAACATTCTCCTTGTTTTCTTTTTCTTCGAGCTCGGGGAAATCAGAGCCCTCCTTCTTTTTTTCTCTCCTGATGCGGCTATGGGCTACCCCAAAGCAGAAGGATGGATGGGTAGGTCTTCACCTCTACTAAGGGCCTAAGCTCGATGTTCTTAGGTAGACCTGCAAAAATGAGAAGAGAAGGAATGAAAAACATAGTGTTGAAAAGGAAAGCCTAGTGCTATTTATCCAAGAAAAGGAATATTACCGTGATAACGGTCCTCCCAGCGTCCCTTCAAAATCTCGCTCCATGAACGCTCGGCATGATGCATCTACGAACAAATGCCCTCGATCCACTCCTTGAGTCGAGGTGGCGTTTAGGACTCGAGCAAAAGCTGCACCACATCAACAACCGATGAGGAAATTGGATGTGAAACATAAAATCGATATCTAAAAAAATAGGACACTTACGTGCTACATTCCACTTCTCGGGGAATGGCCTAAATTCGGTAGGTACCAACGGTCCTCACTGGGACAAAACGTCCTTGCTAACCCCGATCCTAGTCCTCATCAATGCTTAAAAACAAGGCTTTGCTAACCCAGCGTACGAGATTGATCAGTCCCCCCAGAAGATTCAGGGACTTGACAAGTGGAGTAGATGGTCGACAGTGAACAATCAAGAGTCGACTTTGTTCATAAAAAATCGGAGAAAGATTACGATCCTCCATAGTGACAGATGGAACTGGCCGAGGCACACATTGTACCTCCTATAGAAATCTAGAATGACCTAGTCCACCGGGCCTAGTGTGAAGTGGTAAGTGTAAACACTCGAATACCCTTCCATATAGGTAGTAATTCCGTCGTCAGGCCCGGGAATGTTACACCCCATGTTTTCGTACATGAGAGTACATCGTAAGTCAATTGATATAAGCTCAGAAATAAGATTCTATTTGATGGAATATAAAGTAAGTTAATCATGTTACGTTGGAGGTTACAAATATTTAATATCATGAATAACGAGTACCAAGAGGGTTGGAAAGCTTAGAAGCTAAACCAATTGAAGAAAATAAGTTTCGTCGAAAGTCGACGAGTTTNNCGATTTTCTCCAGATATACTTGGAATTAGGGGATTCTCTAGCTACCAAACTGAATATCTATGAGTCTAGTTTCCAAATCATTAAACCGTTCATCGATACAACATAGTGCAATTTCGCGCGACTGCGCAGACATCATAAGTGACAAGTAGGTGGATCACTAGAGCTTTTTGAGAAATACATTTCATGGACTATAAGAGGTCTTATTGGGACATATTATATACCAAATTGAAGGTCTTGGAATTTATTTTCCAACTATTTTAACCGTTCGTTCATACGACATCGGGATAAAAATATATAAGCGTCGGAAGATGGACCAATCCTAGGGTGCCAAGCTAGCACCTCTTTGACTTTTCCAAACTTGATATATATAAATATTAGGTCGGCTTTCTCTTCATTATTAAGCATAAAACGACCGTAGAACACCCATAAACATAACCTCAAGCTATCTACTAGGGTTTCAAAGAAGAATATCACCCCAGGCATGAAATCGAGAAGCAATAACATCAAAACGATCCCTACGACGTAAGTGTCATTATACCGCCTCTTCTTTTTCTTTGTAGTTAGAGTTTTGGAAGTTACTTCATAGTTAAGAAACTTCTAATATCTGTATTTAAGGGTTTAAATATCAAGGAAGTTTGATAAATGTGTTTCCTAATAGTTAGAACTCACGGGACGGTGATCGGAAGCCGTGAGTTCGAGTTATTTGACTTGTAACGGAATGTTTTGTGTTGTTGTTGGGCTGCGTGTTTTACTACTGTTTTGTGGAGTTTATGATGCAGAAAGGTGTGTATAAACACAATATAGATGTAGGGTTGTGAGCTGGTTGTTCGTTGTAACATTTCCGGGTTGTTTGACATGACTACGGTGGTCGTCTTATGTGTTAAGTGATTAGGTTGTGTGTGGACTGTTTTGGGAGGCTCAACATGATTATTATTGATGTTTTTTGGGCTGTTAGGTGATTTTTTTGACTTGTGTGAAGTCATATAAATAGGGGAGGTGCTGTCTGTTTCATCGTAAAATAGGTTGTGGTCGATACATAATAGTTATGACGCTTAAACGATAACGATAGTGTCGTTTCTCTTATTGTAGATTAAGGAGTTGTGACATTTGCGTAGCTTGAGGTTGGGACAGTATATACAAGGTATGTGAGGCTATTCCTTTCCTTCTTTTGCATGACTCCGATTGTACGTAATGCAATGAACGAGCTTCCAAAGATATTCTACTCTTAGAAGCCAGCAGTACTTACATTGTTTCCCTTCTTATGGAACAATCGATGTTGAGGTTGCTTCTATTATTCTTAAGTTATCAATGTTGTTGGTACTTCCTGATTCTTATAAGATTCTCGATGAAGAGTTAGCTCTAATGATGTGTACGGAGAATATTGACCTTATGTCACTCCGAAATGTTCAGAACATGATTCCAATGAGTCTTGCATGCATTATATATATTTATCTAGTTTACTCTACCGAGTCGCGCTATAGTCGGTCGGGTATGGCACCTATTGTGAAACCACTGATCAGTTGGGTTTACCGAGTCCTCTTTGAGGCCGGGTATGATATGATAATGATGATTCCCATAGAGGCGAATGTTCTATGATGATGATGATGCCCACAGAGGCGGATGTTTTAAAAGATTATGTATATATATGTATCATTCATTTCATGTTACTGTCTCTTAGAAGCACTCGGATGCTACAGGTTGTATCTCCTACATCTCTCTTTACATTACTATTCTTATTTATGCTTTCCTGCCTTACATACTCAGTACTTTATTCGTACTGACGTCCTTTTATTTTTGGACGCTGCATGTCGTACTGCAGGTCCTGATAGACAGGTAGACACAACTCCCCCACCACAATAGGCTTTCCAGTTCAGCAATTATAGGCGAGATCCCTTCTCCGGACTTGTCGTGGTCTTGGTATGCATTTTTGTTATAGATG
>ML279677.1:0-30754 GCA_005239495.1 Nicotiana undulata
CCCGGATGATATAAAATAGTGAGATCATAATCTTTTAACAATTCAAGCCATCTCCGCTGTCTCAAGTTAAGGTCCCTCTGCTTAAGCAAGTACTGTAGGCTGCGGTGGTCATTATAAACCTCACCAGATACACCATATTGATAATGCCACCATATCTTCAAAGCATGAACAATCGCTGCCAACTCCAAATCGTGCACAGGGTAATTCTTTTCATGAACCTTCAGCTGTCGCGAAGCATAAGCAATAACCCTGCCATCCTGCATCAGCACACACCCCAACCCGATGCGTGAAGCGTCGCAATACACGGTATACATCCCAGAACCGGAAGGCAACGACAGAACTAGTGCTGAGGTCAAAGCTGACTTAAGCTTCTAAAAACTCGCCTCACACTCGTCGGACCACCGAAACGGAACATTCTTCTGAGTCAATCTGGTCAGTAGGGCTGCAATAGAGGAGAACCCTTCCACGAATCGGCGATAATAGCTTGCTAGGCCCAAGAAACTCCTGATCTCTGTAGCTGAAGTAGGGCGCGGACTCTAAACCGCCTCAATCTTCTGAGGATCAACCTTGATACCTTCCCCGGATACCACATGCCCCAAAAATGCCACAGAATCTAACCAGAACTCACACTTGGAGAACTTAGCATACAATTTCTGTTCCCGCAAGGTCTGGAGCACAACTCTCAAGTGCTTCTCATGCTCACCCAGGCTCCGCGAATAAATCAAGATGTCATCAATGAAGACAATGACGAAGGAATCAATATACGGCCTGAATACCCTATTCATCAAGTCCATGAAGGCTGCTGGGGCATTGGTTAAACCAAAAGACATCACCAGGAACTCATAATGGCCATACCTGGAACGAAATGCAGTCTTCGGAACATCTGAAGCCCGAATCCTCAGCTGATGATAACCCGATCTCAAGTCAACCTTAGAAAACACACGAGCACCCTGTAACTGATCAAACAAATCATCGATGCGCAACAGAGGATACTTATTCTTAGTGGTAACCTTATTCAGCTGGCGGTAGTCAATGCACATCCGCATAGACCCATCCTTCTTCTTCACAAATAAGACTGGAGCACCCCACGGCGACACACTCGGCCTGATGAACCCTTTCGACAACAACTCCTCAAGCTGCTCCTTCAACTCCTTCAGCTCCTTAGGAGCCATACGATAGGGGGGATGGAAATAGGCTGAGTATCTGGAGCCAAATCAATACAGAAGTCAATATCTCGATCTGGAGGCATGCCTGGAAGATCCGAGGGAAACACATCCAGGAACTCTCGAACAACAGGCACTGAATCAATGGTAGGAGACTTGGCGGTGGTGTCCTTCACATAAGCAAGGTAGGCCAAACAACCCTTCTCGACCATATGCCGAGCCTTTATGAAAGAAATAACCCGGCTGGAGGCACTAACTAAAGAACCTCTCCATTCTAGTCTAGGTGACTCAGGCATGGTTAAAGTGATTGTCTTGGCATGGCAATCTAACACAGCATGATAAGGAGATAGCGAATCCATGCCTAGGATAACCTCAAAATCAATCATATCCAATAATAAAAGGTCTGCTCTGGTATCGAGACCGCAGAAAGTGACCACACAAGATCGGTAAACTCGGTCTACCACCATAGAATCGCCCACAAGAGTGGACACATATATAGGAGAACACAAGGACTCACGAGGGACATCCAGAAAACGAGCAAATAGTACAGATACATACGAATACGTGGATCCTGGGTCAAATAGTACCGAAGCTTCCCTACCACATACAGAGATAATACTTGTGATCACGGCGTCTGAGGCCACTGCATCTGATCTGGCCGGAATGGCATAAAATCTGGCTGAGGCTCCTGAAGACTGAACTCCCCCAGAGTGAACAGGAACTAACTGACCTCCTCCTGACTGGCCTCCCCCTCTTGGACGACCCCTGCCGACCTGTCCCCCACCTCGGGGCGGCCGGACTGCTGGTGCTGAACTCCTAGGCTGATAACTCTGCTGCACTGCCTTGCCCCGATACTTGGGACAAAACCTCTACATATGACCCGGCTCCCCACACTCGTAACAACCTCCTGGTGCTATAGCCCGCTGCCCGAAAGAGGAAGAACCATGAATAGCTGGAGGGCGGTGTGAACCTTCTGGTAAGGCACTGAAATAGGAGCTACAGGACCTCTGATGACTGGAATAGCTGCTGGGTGCACCCTGGGTGGATGGGGGACGATAAGAACACTCTGGCATAGCACCGAGCTGAGGTCTTACTGCAATACCCCTGGGAGGCAGTGGAGGTGCTGAATATGAAGACCTACTAAACTGGCCGCCTCCGAACTGACCTCTACCCCTAGATGGAGCACCTCTAAAGTCACCTGTGAACTTGGCCCTCTTGTCCTGCTGACCTGGCTGACCCTACTCCTTGCTCCTCATACGGTAACCCTCAATCCGTCGAGATATCTCGACTACAAGCTGATATGGGGTACCCATCTCTACCTCTCTGGCCATGGAGGCCCTAATACCTGGATGCAAGCCTTCCACAAACCGACGCACCCTCTCGGCATCAGTAGGCAATATCATAAGGGCATGGCGAGACAACTCTGAAAATCTAGCCTCGTAATCAGTCACTGACATCTGCCCCTGCTCTAGTCGCTCAAACTGACCCCGTAGCTCCTCCCTCAGGTGGAATGTATCTGTCTAGAAATAACTGAGCGAACTGGTCCCAAGTGACAGGAGGAGAATCTGCTGGCCTGCTGAGAATATATGACTGCCACCACCGGCGAGCTCTTCCCTCTAACTAAAATGTGGTAAAATCCACTCCATGGGACTCCAAAATCCTCATATTGTGCAGTCTGTCCCTACACCTATCAATAAAATCCTGAGCATCCTCTCCCCGCTTACCCCCGAAGACTGGATGGCGAAGTCGGGTCCATCTATCCAACATCTTCTGCTGGTCACCCTCTGCAACTGGCCTGGGCTCTAGGGCTGCTACTACGGGCTGAACCCCTCCCACGGGCGGTGTGCTCGGGGTATGACGTGCTGCTGCTGCCTGACCTATGTCCTGAGCGGTAGGGGTCTGGACTCCCCTTCCCGCCTGAGAAGTGGCAGGGTCGGCTGGAAATAAACCAGCCTGATACATAGTGTCCATGAATCTCAGCATACGGCCCATGACCTCCTGGAAGCCTGGCCCCGTCATGAAATCCACTGGAGCAGGTGCTACTGGAGGCACCTCATCCTGCTCCTCTATAATAGGGTCCTCTGGTGGTGCCAGTGGCGTAGCTCTGGGACAACCTCGACCCTTGCCTCGAGCAGGTGCTCTACCCCTGCCCCTACCCCGACCTTGGGCAGCTGGGGAAGCGGCCTCTCCCGGACCAGGAACATGGGATGCACGTGTCCTCACCATCTGCGAGAGAATGGAAGAATAATTTGAGTACATCATAGATTGCACAACAGGATATGAATAAAAGGAAGTTTCCTAACACCNAGGCATGTTAGGGAAATAAGCAGCAAGTACAAATACTAAAAGCAGAGAAATCCAAACAGCTACTGAACTTAAACAATAAAGCACTTTCAAGAGTAAGACCACCGAATGAAACAAAAATCACAAATTCTTTGAATCCGCCGTGGCGTACGGCCCGCTCCCTTATATTTCACAATTTCATTTAAAATCCGCCGTGGCGTACGGCCCGCTCCTTTATATTTCACAAATTCATTTAAAATCCGCCGTGGCGTACGGCCCGCCCCCTTATATTTCACAATTTCATTTTAAATCCGCCGTGGTGTACGACCCGCTCCCTTATATTTCATAATTTCATTTCAATGGACCTCAGAAGAACAACATGATGCTAAAACACATAATTTCGTAGGAAATATAGCATTACAATGAATCATAAGAGCATTTCAACGAAAAGAAAGAAACATATTTAAGGCATTGCAAGGAAACATACAAGGCATGATGTGGGCCTAACTACCCGGACATAACAATAATAGCCGCTACGTACGGACTCTAGTCACTTGGCTCGTACGTAGCCCCCAAACAAGTCAAACATAGCATGTACATCACCTATGGGGACGATTCCCTCTTACAAGGTTAGAAAGGAGACTCACCTCGTGTCGAATCTACCCCTCGGACCACAATTGCGCCCGAAACTCCGAATTCTATACCCGAGGACTCGCAACTAGTCAAAAGATATATAATAACATCAATGCATGTACAATGTGATAACTCATCTTAGTTATTCAATAAAATCGCTATTCTTGAAGAATTCTCAATTTCCAACCCCGGCCTCTCATGGCCAAATTCCGGAAATTTTCGAAGGAATGAACTACCCGAAGCCTAAGGATCGTAATTACATAATTTATTTAGGAATTTTTGGCTAAAAATGAAGTTTCACTATTTTCCCAAAACCCCACATTTTTCTATCAATTCCTATGAATTTTAAGATAATTGGAAGAGGATTTTATTTGAATTTGATGTTAAAAGTCATGAAAAACGGACTAGGAATCACTTACCTTGATGAGTTTGAACTTGGGCAGTCCTTTCCCTAGCTTGGAGGAGCTCTAATGGAGGTTGGGTATTGAATAATGAAGAAGAATCCCGTAATTGGACATTTAAGTACTGCCCAGGAAAACCTTCACTGCGATCGCGACACCGGGCCTGCGATCGCGAAGGCCAACTGGCCGGACCTCTGCAATCGCGGCAGAGGTCCTACGATCGCGAAGAACAATTGTCAAGACCTCTGCGATCGTGGCAGTGGTCCTGCGATCGCATAGGAAAAACTCACCCGGCCCACATGCTACTCAATGCGATCGCAAGAAACGGGATGCGATTGCGAAGGTGTGGAACCCAGACCTCTGCGATCGCAAAGGGGAAGCTGCGATCGCATAGAGCAATCGACAGCCCAGCAAAATCCTTCTCCGCGATCGCAACCCACCTTCTGTGATCGCAGAGAAGGAAACCAGATAGCAGATTTTCTGGTTTTCTAACTTAGCTCCCGGGGGTCCAAAACACACCCGAGCCCCTTGGGACCCCATCCAAAAGCACCGGCAAGTCTCTATTCGTGATACAGACTCGCTCGAACTCTCGGAACATGAAAAACAACAACGGAACTCGAAAATCAAACCCCAAAACCAAATTAATCAAACTTAAGAACTTTGAAATTCTAGAATTCACTTAAACGCGCCGAACCGGCCTAAACTACTCGGAATGACTTCAAAATTTGCAGACAAGTTATAAAAGACACAACAGAACTATTCCCGGTCTCGGAATTTCAATCGGACCTTGGGAACATAAAATCACATTCCAAATCAAATTTCAAATTCTATGAGATTTCTCAAAACTTCATTAACTCCAATTTTTCCTCATTTTATCCGAAACCAATCAAATCAAGTCCGTTTTACACCAAATTTCACAGATAACTTATATAACACATATTGAACCTGTTCCGGGCTCCGAAATCATAATACGGGCCCGGCAGCACAGGTTTCACATCAAGGTTCATTTTCATAAGCCTTTAATATTTTCATAAAATAATTTTCTTTAAAAATTCATTTCTCGGACTTGGGTCCTCGGAATTCGATTCCGGGCCCAAGTCCCATATTTTCCTACGGACCTTCCGGAATTGTCGGATCACAGATCCGGGTCCGTTTACCAAAAATGTTGACCAAAGTCAACTATATTCAATTAATTATCACAAATTTAACTCTTAATCAAGTTTTTTTCCACACAAAGGCTTTTCGGCTACGCGCCCGGGCTGCGCACGCACATCGAGGTGAGATTAATGGAGGCTTTCGAGCCTCGAAACACAGTCCAAATTAGATGCACATAAGATGACCCCTTTTTGGGTCATCACAGGATACCCTATATTGTCATCAACTAGGAAGTGGTGACCCTATGTTGGCATCAACTAGGGAGTGGAGACCCTATGTTGGAATCAACTAGAGAGTGGAGACCCTAGGTTGGCATCAGGTTATGTTGACATCAACTAAGGAGTGGAGCCCCTATGTTGGAAAACAAGACCAGGGAATTGCATACCCTATGCTAAAACTAACCAAGAAGGATTTTTGTTTTTCAAAATTTTTTAATGAGCAATTCATTATTTTAAACAAATTGCCCCAATGCTTATTTTCTCAGGACATAAACAAACTATATATATATATATATATATATTCTTTTCTTTTTTAAACAAGAGTTCTTCTTTTTTTTTAAAAATTATCCTAGGAAAAATTTCATCGGACTAGGTTTTCTTATCTTAGGAGAAAGATTCATCGGACTAGGTTTTCATATCTTAGGAGAAAGATTCATCTGACTAGGAGAAAGATTCATAAGACGTCTATTCTAGGAGAAAGTTCATCAGACTAGGTTTTTTTTTGTATCTTAGAAGAAAGATTCATTAGACTAAGATTTCTATCCTAGGAGAAAGTTCATCAGACTAGGTTCTTTTTTTTCTTTTCTTTTTGTATCTTAGGAGAAAGATTCATCAGACTAAGATTTCTGTCCTAGGAGAAAGTTTATCAGACTAAAATTTCTATCTTAGGAGAAAGATTCATGAGACTAAGATTTTAATCCTAGGAGAAAATTCATCAGACTAGGTTTTCTTATCTTCTTCTTTTTTGGTATCTTAGGAGAAAGATTCATCAGACTAAGGTTTATATCCTAGGAGAAGGTTCATCAGACTAGGTTTTCTATCTTAGGAGAAAGACTCATCAGACTAAGATTTCGATCCTATGAGAAAATTCATCAGACTTGGTTCTTTTTTTTAATCTTAGGAGAAAGATTCATCAGACTAAGATTTTTGTCCTAGGAAAAAGTTAATCTGACTAGGTCTTCTATCTTAGAAGAACGATTCATCGGACTAATATTTCTATCCTAGGAGAAATTTCATCAGACTAGGTCTTCTATCTTAGGAGAAAGATTAATCAGACTAAGATTTCGATCCTAGGAGAAAATTCATCAGACTAGGCTCCCCTCTTTTTTATGTTATCTTAGGAGTGTGAGGAATCAGACTAAGATTTCGATCCTAGGAGAAAATTCATCAGACTAGGCTCCCCTCTTTTTTATGTTATCTTAGGAGAAAGATTCAACACACTAAGCTTTCTGTCCTAGGATAAAGTTCATCAGACTAGGTCTTCGATCTTAGGAGAAAGATTCATCAGACTAAGTTTCGATCCTAGGAGAAAATTCATCAGACTAGGTCCTTCCTTTTTGTTATCTTAGGAGAAAGATTCATCAGACTAAGATTTTGTCCTAGGAGAAAGTTTATTAGACTAGGTCTTCTATCTTAGGAGAAAGATTCATCAGACTAAGATTTTAATCCTAGGAGAAAATTCATCAGACTAGGTGCTTTTATTATCTTAGGAGAAAGATTCATCAGACTAATATTTCTTGTCGTAGGAGAAAATTCATCATACTAGGGCTCTTATCTTAGGAGGAAAAATGTGAAAAGCAATGGGAAAATTTTATGCACACTAGCAAGACAAATAAAAGAAATTTTTTGAGAAACTTCCCTTTGCCGACTCTTCTTTTTTTTTCTATTTTTTTTTTCTTGAACCACTTTCCTTGCACTGCTTTGTTCCTGTTTCAAACAAAGAAAATTTTGTCAGTTTTGAAAGTGGTGGTCAGTTTGTGGCATTGATTCCTGAGCAGCTTGGCTTTTGCTCAATCGACTTGAGTCGGTTTCAAGAGACTTTTGCTCTGCATCAACCCTGATTGTTTCACACCCAGTACCATTTGTATTTGTGGCTCAATCAGCCTTAATCCAACTAGAGATCTTTGCTTAGGTGACATTTTCTGATATCTTGAATGACTTCCTGCTTTTTGAACAATTTGTCTGTGATAGGGAATCATCAGTTATCTTTGTTTGCGCCAAGTAGACAGACAAGAGTCTTTTTCGGGGGGGAAGCCTTTGCATGAATCCTCAATGTACGTTGACTATAAAAACTGATTGTGCTGGACAAATTTACTTTGTGCAACTGAAAAGCTGGTAGCAGATTTTGAAATCTTTTCTTGCTTGTTTTGACAAAGACTGACTTAGAGTGAAGGACACAATGATGCAAAAAACAAATATTAATAATGTAACGACCCAATCGGTTGTTTTGAGCTCTAGCACGTCGTTCGGCAGTTTGAGGCCGTGAGAAGCTTCATTTCATGTATTATGACTCGTAGGCATGGTCGGAATTGATTTTCAGGAAGTTCGGAGTCAATTTGGAAAGACAATTCTCATGTTGGGAGCCTTAAGTTGGAAGAATTGACTAAGATTGGATTTTTGAGTAAACGATCTCAGAATCAGGATTCGAAGGTTCCAACATGTTCATATGATGATTTCGGACTTGGGCGTATGTTCGGATCGGATTTTGGATGACCCGGGAGCATTTCGGCGCAAATTGTAGAAGTTAGCATTTTAGAAGAAATTTCATAAGTCTAGGTTGAAATGCATTTCGGTGTTATTGATGTCGTTTGGGATTCCAAGTATGGGAATAGCTCCATATGGTGATTCTGGAGTTGGGAGCGTGATCGAAAGTGAATTCGGAGGTCCGTAGGTCATTTTGAAGTCATTTGGCTAAAGATAGAAATTTTAAGGTTTATGAGAAGTTTGACCGAGAGTTTGACTTTTTGATATCAGGGTCGGATTCCAATTCTGAAAGTTGGAGCGAAACCGCAGGTGCGGTCTCCAGCTCCGTAGGTACGGGCCCAGTCTTTCCCGTCCAACTCCACAGGTGCGAGCCCCAGCTCGCAGGCGCGAGACCGCAGGTGCGGTCCTCGAGCCGCAGGTGCGGAACCCCTGTAGGCCAGGCAGTGCACTTTCACTTAAACACGGGATTTCCTTCATTCTTTCCATTTTACACCTCCATTGAAGACTTGAGAGCTTGGGAATAACTCTCCACGACCTAGCTACTAAGAGGTAAGTAAATTCTATTGAAATGTTAGATTATTACACCAAAACTTAGGTAGATTAACATCTAAATAGTGGAAATCATAGGGGATAGAGTGAAAACCTAGGGTTGATGAACTTTAGGGAATTTCACCACTTTTCTACCATGAAATGATATAAAAATTACATAGTAATGATCCTTAGGCTATGGGTGAGTGTTATCTTCGAAAATTTCCGGAATCCGAGCATGTGGGCCCGGGGGTATATCTTGGGATTTCTTCAAGAAGAGTGAATTTACTAAATAAGTAGGAGAATTCCATACCTTGAGCATGCATTGACATATTTATATATCATTTGACTAGTTTCGAGTCCTCGGGTGTAAAGTTTGGAGTTTCGGGCGCGTTCTTGGCCGTGAAGTAAATTCTACGCGAGGTGAGTCTCCTTTCCAATCTTGTAAGAGGGAATTGTCCCCATAGGTAAATGTAAATGATTGAATTGTCCTTATTTGCGGGGGCTACATACGCGCAAAGTGACGAGAGTCCGTGCGTAGCTACTACTCTGTTGTGTCGGGTAGAATTTAGGATTTCACAAGCATGCCTTTATGTGCCATACCTGTATCTCTACATGTGCTCCTAGTTTCTTATTATCCTTGAAATTTACATGAGGATTTAGGAAACTATGTGTAAGTTTAAGTTCATAAATCTCTGAATGCAAGAATAATCCATGATACGTTCCTGAATTGCTTGATAAATTTTGTGTATGTCTACGAGCACCCGTATCATATGTATGATTCGCGAGCGGGGTAGCCCTATATTTATGTCAACCGCGTCGCATGATCGATTCGCGAGCGGGGTAATGGATGCATCTATGGTTCGTGCCGCTCGACCCTCGGCAGTGCACATTTATTTTTGTGTCGCTTCGGCCGTACGCTTCGGCATATTATGTGCTATGTATTTGACTAATAGACTTGTTATTATTAAATAAATTACCCCACGTGTAAGGGGAACTTGAGACTTTGTGATAATTACTATATGACTCATGAGAATAAATTACAGTTTTATATAATTGATAGCTTCATACCTTAGTGATGTTCATGGCTACTCTTCCTGTCTAGCTTTATGTAATCATATTATTTGTTATTGACCCTAGTAAGTATCACGTCTACTTCTCGTCACTACTTCTTTGAGTTTAGACGGGATACGCACTAGGTACATATTTGTTTATATGTACTCACGACACACTTCTGTACTTAATTGTACAGGTTCTGAGGTTGTTGCACCAGGTCACCATTCGGGAGTACGTCGCTGAGAGTACTACCGGGATTTGACTACACGATGAGCTGCTCTTCCTGGCGTTTTCCCCAGCAGCACTATGGAGTTTCCATTATTGTTGAACATCCTGTCTACCCTTCCAGACAGTTGTACATCTATTTTGTGTATTTTTGTATATTCCACTAGCCGCCTGTGGACTTGTGACACTAGGTCTTGGCACACGTAGTTGATTCCCTAGCATTATACTACTCTGTTCTATGCTGGCAACAATTTTTGAGATACCTTAAATTACATTGCCTCACTTCCTCACTTTCATTTAAGGACTGCTTAAATTAAAACTGGATAAGTGTTTGAACATCTCATTTGTTTAAGTAATTTCGTTAGTAACTAGTGTTGGCTTGCCTGACCTCGGTATTGGGCGCCATCACGACCTGAGTAGGAATTTGGGTCGTGACACGATCGATTCGCGAGAAGAGGAAAATAGACGCATCTATGGTTCGAGCCTTTAGACCCTTCGGCAGTGCACATTTTATTATTGTTGGTCCGCGCCGCTCGACCCTCGACATTTGTTGCGCATGATAATTGTTGTGTATTTTCTGTAATTATTACCTATTTATTGGCCTATGAAGTTTTAAATTTCCAACTGAAATGGCGAAGATTTAAAGTGTTAAATGTGAAAGAAGTTGATATAGTTATCCCTGATTTTATTAAATTACCTATGATATTCCCGCTTAGTGTCTCACTTGATTATACTAAATTGACTTCTAGCAAGTGTCTAATTCGACCTCTCGTCACTACCTCTCTGAGGTTAGGCGGGATACTTACTGAGTACACGTTGTTTTCGTACTCATGATACACTTGCTGTGCATTTTTATTGCACATGTACTTTCACAGCGATGTGGCCGGCTTGGAGACTTAGGTGAGCTGCATCATCCGGAGGTGATCCGCAGCTGATAGAGTCTCCCTCAGATGTATTTATTTTTATTTTAAATTCCTTTTCCAGTTGTATTTCGGACAAGCATTGTAGTATCTGTTTAATTCATAGAAATTTGCTCATGCACTTGTGACACCGGGTTCTGGGATGTGTTTGGGATGTATTTTTTTAAAATGAAATATTAGACTATCGTATTTACTTAGCAGATTTTACTCAGTTATTATATAATAAAGTGAAAGGTAATGATTTCAAAAATGCTAAAATAGGAAATTTAACTTAACCATTTAATGATTGGCTTGCCTGACAGTGGTGTCCGGTGCCATCACGACCTTATGGATTTTTGGATCGTGACAAACAAATAATGCCCCTGTCGGAAGGACGGAAGGAAGAGAGTTTTTTATTTTTTATTTTTTTTATTTTGCAGTAACCAGCCGTAGTGATCATGACATGCATTTTGGACTCAATGGAAAATCTATCAAACTGATCAAATCTTCCCCATTCTTATGACCTTTGAAGTCTGGCTTGCTCGTGCTAATCCTTTGCATCAGCTTCACGACTCACCTTCGACTAGTGGTGCCTCGAGGGGTTTTCACCAACAAGTCTCTCTCATTTATTCATCTCTGCTTACACCTTACAATGCCTGTGAAGGTTTTCACTAGTAAGACTCTCTCATTTTTCTTTTTCTCTTTTTTTTTCTTTTTGTGAGCATCCTGACAGTGTTCTATGTCGTATGACAACTGTTGCTCATTGCATGCTTTTCTTGGCATTCTTGGAGGCCGATCAGGAGGTCTTTAATTGGAATGTTCTTGGATAGGGTTGGAAAGAAAGGACGGCATGAAGGCTCAATGTAGACTCAAACTAAGGGGTTGTAGACTTACAACTTTTGGAATCGACTCTTCAAAAGTGAAATAAAATCTTTGCCCTAGTTTCAGATACTGGGGATTTTTGGATTTTTTTTGGATTTCTTATTTGGTTTGACCGAACCGTTTAAGGTTGCCTACGTATCCTTTTTTTAAAAGGAATCAGGTCTAACGTAGTTCAAAGATCTGACCTAACTATTTTTTTTCATCTTTCTTCTTTTTCTTTGCCTTTATTATTTTCTTTTTCTTTCTTCTTTTTTTTTTCTAAACAAGTTGCCCCAACTTTTATTTTCTGGGGGCATGGACCTTTGATTGTTCTCTTCTTCTTCTTCTTCCTTTTACCTGAACTTTCTAAGAATTGTCCCAGTTTGTACTCTTGCGACAACCTTTCTTTTCTTTTCCTTTTTTTTTCATTTTCTCTTTTTTTTTGGACTTTTGACTCTAAACTTGATTCCAAGAGAGGGTGATCAAAGAGAATAACACATGCTCAAAAGGGGTAGCAAAGGCTATAGAGTGTTTCGCTAGCGTAAAAAAGGCCTCCCGACCTTGAGAACGCCAAACCATATTATCTTTTCAGATTGATGAACATATCTATCTTCTTGGTGGGTCGTTGTCTGTGATGACCCAAAAGGTCATCCCGTGTAATTTTAGCTAAATCTGTATTTCGAGGACATGAAAGCCTCCTTTTATCTTACCTGGATGTGCATGCGCAACTCGGGCATGTAGCCGGGAAGCCGTTAAGTGGAAAATTGAATAAATATTGAATTTATGATAATTATTAGAATAAAGTTGACTTTGGTCAACATTTTTGGTGAACGGATCCGGACCCGTGATTTGACGGTCCCGGAAGGTGTAGGAAAATATGGGACTTGGGCGTATGTTCGGAATCGAATTCCGAGGTCCCAAGTCCGAGAAATGAATTTTAAAAGAAAATTGCTTTCTAAAAATATAAACACTTTTGAAAACAAAATTTGATGTGAAACCTGTGTTACCATGCCCGTATTATAGTTCCGGAGACCGGAAAAGGTTCAATATGTTTTATATGAGCTATCTGTGAAATTTGGTAAGAAACGGACTTAGTTTGACGTGATTCGTACTAAAAATGAAAAATTTGAAGTTAATGAAGTTTTTAGAATTTTTAGAGATTTTTAGGTTTAATTCGATGTTTATGATGTTATTATGGTGGTTTAATTACTCGAATAAGTACGTAGGATGTTTTTGAGGTTGTGTGTATATTTGGCTTTGAGTCCCGAGGGCTCGGGTGAGTTTCGGGTAGGTGTCAGACTGCAAACACTTAGGAAATTTCTGGTGTTAGAGCTGTTATCTGGTGTCTAATAATTTAGGCTATGCGCACGCATAGGTAAGGCTGCGAACGCATAGCACTAGACTGGCTGGGCAGGATTTAAGTTAGTGCGATAGCACCATATAGGTCGCGATCGCGGAGTGAAGGTTAGAGACTGTTGTGCGAACACACCAGGGTGGTCGCGAACGCACAGGGTTAAGGAGGTCGCGGGGGGGGGGGGGGGCTAGGCTAGTGCGAACGCACCTGATAGGGCACGATTATGGAGGGTATATTAGGGAACACTGTGCGAACGCACAGAGTAAATTTTGCCCAGTTATCTTTTTTATACCCAAAACAGAATTCATACGGGATTTAACCCATTTTTCTAAAACTTCTTCTTCCCCAACCCTCCTAGGCAATCTTGGAGCACCTCTTCCACCATAGCTTCATAGGTAAGTAATCTTAACTTCATTTTCTTCCATTATCATCAACAATTATTAGATTCTAGACCTAAAATCATGGGATTAAAGGGTAGAAATTGGGGTGTTGGGTAGAGTTAGGGCTTTTGAATATTGGGGAATTTGACCTCGTTTTGGGGTCGGATTACAAAAAAAATTTATATTCGGGCTCGTGGAGGAATGGGTGATCGTGTTTTGGTCCGAACCTCATGTTTGGACCAAGCAGGCCCCGAGTCGAATTTTGGAATTTTTGGAAAAATGTTGGGAAATCTATAATTAGGCTTTGGAATTGAATTGTTGAGTAATTATTGATGTTATTGAGTCAATTGTGTCTAGATATGATTGCTTCGGAGTCGGGTTCGAGAGGAAAAGTGGTGCTAGAGGGTTTATTTGCATTCTTGGAGCCGAGGTAAATGTTTGGCCTAACTTTAGCTTGAGGGATTAGGTATTGAGTCCTATTTGCTATTTGATAATTCATGTCTAACATATAGGTCAGGTTACTAGTACCTATATGTTGTGGTCAATGCATGCCCGTGAGTCAAATTCTATGATATATGTAGTTTTTCATCGATATTCTCCGTGTTATGAAGTAATTGTCATTCTGGAAGTTATGCATTGAGAGTAATTCATGGTGTAGAATATTGTTGATTATTTATTCGGTTGAGGATTATTTGTTCAATTGTACTTCTGAGTGAGTTTGGTTATAGCTGTGTTCCTTGCCGGAAAGGTAGAATTCTTGTTGAACATTTCTGTGCATTTAAGGTTTCTTATTGTTGAATTTTACTGTCAATTGTTGCTTTCATATATGATGTGCACGAGGGGACATTCCGTGCCGAGCGATTGTGAGGTTATGCACGAGGGGACATTCCGTGTCGAGTGACTATTTATTTATGCACGAGGGGAAATTCCATGCCGAGTGACTATTTATTTATGCACGAGGGGACATTCCGTGACGAGTGATTATTTATTTATGCACGAGGGGATATTCCGTGCCGAGTGATTTTGTTCTGGAGCTCTTGGGGTCGTCAACAATGGAGGAAATATGATTTTGGGAAAGAATTCACGACTTGGCCCTTTTAATGGGACAGCCCAGCAGTTTCCGCACCTGCGACTTTTGGATCGCAGGTGCGGACTCGCACCTGCGGGAATTTGTCCTCACCCGCGATGGTCTGGGCCCCTGGGGAAAGTCGCGCCCGCGGGCTTTTGTCCGCGCCTTCGAAGAAAAGATCGCCCCTGCGGCTGGAGCCGCACCTACGAAGGAATTTCCGCTGGTGCGAACCTCGCGCCTGCGGCTCATGGACCGCAGGTGCGGTCACACCAGTACATTCCCACCAGCTATGAGTTTTGCTGGTTTTTGACCCCGATCGGGGTCCGGGAGACCCCTGGGCCCACCCGAGCCCTCGACAAATTATACCAACAAGTCCCAAATCACATGACGGACTTTCTCGAGCTCCCAGAACACTAAAAACATCATTCAAACCAAGAATCACTCTCCAAAACCCCTTAGATCAAACTTAGGATTTCAAGAAAAAATCAAATGGCTCATCAATACGCCGAACGGGTCTATACTGCTCGGAATGACCCCAAATTTTGCGGACAAGTCATAAATGACTATACGGAACTATTGTCAGTTACGGAATTCCATTCGGACCATGATATCACGAGGTCCAATTCCAGGCTGAATTCCAAATCACATGAAATCCTGAATTCCAATTCAGGTGCCGAAATACTCCCGGGTCATCAGAAACCCGAGGCGAACACACTCCCAAGTCCGAAATCATCATCCGGAGCTGCTGGAGCTGTCAGAACTCAATTCCGAGGTCGTTTTCTCAAAATGCTGCTCGGAACCAAAATTAGCCAACTAGGCTAGCCTTCAGGAACCAAGTGTTCCTGAACTGGCCAAATCACTTCCGAATCTCGAACTACCTGCCCACACAAGTCATAAGGCATGGGTAGTCGCTATGGGAAGAGTCATTCACGGGAACGGAGTCCCAACACACAAAACGACCGGCTGGGTCGTTACCGCAGGAAGATCAAATAGGTACGAGTGGTACTCAGGAGAATGGGACTGTTCTTGATGGGTAGCAAATTGTGACTCATGAGTTTTCTTTTGTACCACTGTTGGTTGTGGGATAGTGAAGACGCGCGTTACAGCAGCGGTTGTTTGAATTGTTGTCAGTGTCAAATTTTGAGAGCATGCAACAGAAGTTCCAATTTTAGTCGTGCAGTTGGGATAATGACTTAACCCGTGTGGATAGGATTGATGAGACAATGAGACCGGAATGGAAGTAGTCGAGATGGGTGTGAACTCTAGGAAACCATGAGAAGAAAAAGGCGATCCTTGGCCATTAGCCCGTGCTTGACACATTTTAGTCATTTTCTGTTTCAAAACTCTATTTTCCTCAATCATAGTAGACTCTTGTTGGACCCTCTGGCCCTGAGTCTCATGACCGCTCGTAACAACTTCGATGTCAGTTATCATTTTTCCCTTGAATTTTGTGTTGTCAGCTTACCACAAACCAGCCACCTCAACTTTCTTCACAATTCAAAATAATAGAAACGTTAGAATGGACTCAGTCGGTCCTTATTATTATCATTCTTTTATTTCTTTTTTTTTTTGCACTTTTTTTTCAAAGTCATTTGATAGAACCTGATGTGGTTTGGCTATGTATCATGTGGGAGCATGAATCAGATCTTGCGTAGTTCGGAAAGATACGAAATAAAGCGAATAATCTAACTCCTTTTTTTGGATTTTGAATTTATATGTTTTTTATATTTTTTTCGAAACAAAGACTTAAAAAAAAAATTTGATTTAGATTTTTTTTTTGTTTTTGAAAAGAAAGACTTCTAAAGAAGAAAGAAAATATATTTATTTTGGAATTTCGCTTTTTTTTTCGGAATTTCGAAAGAACAACTTCTATAAACGAAAAGAAATATTTTTGAATTTTTGGACTTTTATTTTGAATTTATGAAATAAATACTTCTAAAGAAAAAGAAAATATTTTTGAATCTTTAATTTTCTTTACAATTTTTGAAAGAAGAATGACAATATTTTTGGATTTATTTTTCAATTTTTTTGAAATAAACACTTCTAATGAAGAAAGAAAAATATTGTTTTGAATTTTTGGGAAAAAACTTCTAAAATAAAGTAGAAAATATTTTTTTGGATTTTGATTTGTTTTTTTCTCGAATGAAAGACTTCTAAAATGAAAAAAATACTTTTGGTTTTAAATTTTTTGTTTAGGATTTTCTAAAGAAAGACTTCTAAAGAAGAAATTAAAGAATTTTTTTTTTTGGATTTTTGAAAATTTGGGGCCTCAGAGAACGACTTTTCTAAAAGAGGAAGGAAAAGAAAATATTTTTGGATTTTTTAAAACTTTGGGGCAGAACCGATGAGGTTTGCCTACGTATCTCACATCCGGTAGTATCAGACCCGCGTAGTTCTGCCGTTTTGATGCAACAGGGAAAACATACTTGAGAAAACATTTGCTTATTTCTTTTTCTTTTTTTGAATTATTTGCAGAGTTTCAAATTGTTCAAATACATCTCTCACTCTTGTATTTTTTTTCCGATTTTTCCTTTCTTTTTTCTTTTTCTTTCCCTATTTCAGAAGCCAGTCAAACATGCAAGCCGAAACAAATGGATACGCAAGTAGCACGTAAGATACATCAGAATGGTCTTTTATATTGGGTACATCTGTCCTAGACGGACCCAACCCCTGTGTTGAGTCCCCAAAGTCAAATGCACATGATGCAAACAANAACCTCGAACTAAAATTAGGATATGACTCTAATAGAAAAAGAAGCCACGCGAAACGCACGCTTCCCAGAAGATTTAAAAGACTCAGAGAGAAGAAGGGTTTCGTAACAGTTTTATATATAGTTCACATAACATCAAAGCGGTAAAAAGCGGCATTTAGCACATTAGGCTCAAACACGTAAAAAAACAGACAATCATGAAAGCCAATCATAACAGCTTATTCTAAGCTCGAATTCTTGAACCATGAACCAGAGATTCTGGGTTCTTATCCCCAGCAGAGTCGCTAGAGCTGTCACACCTCCTTTTTCGTGATAGGGGTGGGATAAAGGAGTTTTCCAATTTAAGTGACATTATTCGAATTTGGGATTATTAATTTAATTCAGAATCGCCACCCGATTTTTTCACTATGTTCCGAGACACCATTTATTTATTTTGAATTTCGAAATCGAGGAAATTTTGACTTCGTTAAAAGTCTGCGAACCAGAAGACTAGGTAAGGAATTCTGTTAACCCGAGAGAAGGTGTTAGGCATGGTGGCTCAATGTCACGACCCAAAATCCCACCTTCAAACCGTGATAGCGTCTAACGTTGTACCCGCTAGACAAGCCAACGTTTTGGGTTAAATGTACTATTTTCTTTATTTATGACATCTAAAAGGAAAACAATAAGCATGAACAATTAAATGAGAATGCGGAAACTACGAGTTTATCAACTTTATGTAATAAATATTACGAAATTTCCGTACATAAACCCCCAGAACTGGTGTCACAAATCTCACAGACAATCTAAGATTTCTACAACAAGAGTTTGAAATGAACAAGTACAACTGTCTGGAAAAGCAAATAAGACAGAAAGGAAAATATAGATGGTGACGCCAAGGCCCACGAACGTCTGCAGGACTACCTCAGTGTCGCCTGCGTGGACTGAAGGATACTCCTTCTATCAGTGTCCACAGGGTCCGACTCCGTAATCTGCACAACATAAAGAAGTGCAGGTGTAGCATCAGTACAACCAATCCCATGTACTGAGTAAGTGCCGAGCCTAACCTCGGCGAAGTAGTGACGAGGCTAGACATGACAACAACAACTTACCTGTACAGTTCTACAATATATAACAGGGAAATAACAGGAAATAAACAATTAAATACGGCAAGACAGGTACAAATAGGAGGAAAAACAAGAGAGAACAATAATGAATCACTGAGCAAGGCAACAATATAGAAGATTAAGAGTCAACAGGAAGTAACAACACAAACAAATATGTACACGGCATCACCCTTCGTGCTTTACTCTCATCCTTACCAAAACAAGTACACGACATCACCCTTCGCGCTTTTACTCTGGTCCTCACAATGCATAAAATGAAATTAATACACGGCAACACCCTTCGTGCTTTTACCCTCGCCCTCACAATGCAATAAATAAATAAATACACGACATCACCCTTCGTGCTTTTACTCTCGTCCTCATAATGAAATAAATAAATAAAAGGGCACGACATGTTCCTTCGTGCTTTTCAATGTAAAATCATGGCACAACATCACGCTTCGTGCTTTTACTCTCTTCCTCACAATGCAATGAATGAAATGAATACAGGGCATCATCCTTCGTGCTTTACATTCTTCCTCACCCAAACAATAACAAAATAACAGCTTGGCAAGGAAATCAACAGCAGGAAACATGATTCATAATAACTCGGCAAGGGAAACAACAACCGAAATACTACCATCCCGGCAAGGGACTCAACTATAACCAATCTCATCCAAGTATATAACTTAAAGAAAAACAATCCTCAGCTGGAAACAACTTATCACATGTCCTCTATCAACTATTTCTCAACAATTGAATAACTTCAAAAGGAAATCTACTTCAAAACACAATGAATATTGAAGAAAGACACGTAATACATCGAAACCGACTCACGGGCATGCTTGACAAACAATATATAGGTACTCGTCACCTCACCTATACATTGAACATGATAAAAACAAGTAGCACATACGACTCAACACCTATTCCCTCAAGCTAAAGTTAGGCGAAACACTTACCTCGATGCCACGAACACAAATCAAGCCTCAACTACCGCTTTACCTCTTGATTCCACCACCAACTCGCTCGTATCTAGCCACAAGTTACTTAATTATATCAATAAATGTTGAATGAATAAATTCTAATGCTTGAAAATGAGTTTTGCTAAAGTTTTCTCAAAAATCAAAAATCGACCCCGGGCTCGCTTGGTCCAAACCCGAAATTTGGACTAAAACCCGATTACACATTCACCCCCGAGCCCGGGTATACAATTGGTTTTGGAATCTGACCCCAAATTGAGGTCTAAATTCCCAACATTCAATATTCTTAGGTTTTTTCCAAAATTCCCAATTTCCCCATGAAAATCCTAGATTCTAGGATGAAATCTTGTGAAAAGAAGTTAAGGAGTAAAGAAAATGAGTTAGAAATCACTTACAAATGTATTAGAGAAGAAAGAGTGTTTAGAAAATCGCCTCTTACGTTTTTAGATTTTGAATAATAGAAAATAACTGAAAATCCCATTTATATATACCCCTCACAGGCCTCCACCGCCGCGGTCCCGCGGACCGCGCTGAAGCGACCGCGGCCGTGGAGGCCTCATTGCAGACCTGCTGAAACTCCCCCACCGCGGACCGCGCTAGGGCGACCATGAAGGTCGGACCGCGGACCTCGCTACAGGTTCAGAGACCTGGCCCCCTTTCTGATTTGCAACTGCTGAGTTCTAAGTGTAGAAACACCCCGGAACCTACCCGAAACTCCTCGAACCAAATTTCACAGATAACTCATAATAAACATATTGAACCTATCGCGCGTTTCGGAACCACAATACGGGCTCGATCACACAGGTTTCACATCAAATTTAATTTCCAAAAGCCTTTATATTTTTCATAAAACAATTTTCTTAAAAAATTCATTTCTCAGACTTGGGACCTCAAAATTCGATTCCAGGCAAATGCCCAAGTCCCATATTTTCCTACGGACTTTCTAGGACCGTCGAATCAAGGGTCCGGGTCCGTTTATCAAATCTGTTGACCAAAGTCAACTTTATTCAAATAATTATCATAAATTAAACATTTATTCAATTTTCAGCTTAACGCCTTCCCGGCTTCACGCCCGGGATGCGCACGCACATCGAGGTGAGACAAAAGAAGGCTTTCATGGCCTCGGAACACAGATTTAGCTAACATTACATGAGATTGACTTTTGGGTCATCACAAACTCCATCTCTAAAACAAATGTTCATCCTCGAACGGACATAGAAAGGTACCTGAATCGGGGGAAAGATGGGGATATCGGCTCCGCATATCGGACTCGAACTCCCAGGTAGCTGCCTCAACAGGCTGACCTCTCCACTGGACACGAACCGAAGGATAACTCTTCGATCTCAATTGACAAACCTGCCGAGCTAATATGACTACCGGTTCCTCCTCATAAGTAAAATCCTTGTCCAACTGGACACCAATGAAGTCAAGTACATGAGATGGATCCACAATATACCTCTGAAGCATAGATACATGAAACACCGAATGCACGACTGATAAACTCAGTGGCAAAGCAAGTCTATAGGCCACCTCCCCTACCTTATCCAGAATCTCAAATGGACCAATGTACCTAGCGCTCAACTTGCCCTTCTTTCCGAACCTCATCACGCCCTTCATGGGCGACACTCGTAGAAATACCCGGTCTCCTATCATAAATGCCAAATCTCGAACTCTGCGATCCGCATAACTCTTCTGCCTAGACTGAGCTGTACAAAGTCTATCCTGAATGACCTTCACCTTGTCCAAGGCATCCTGGACTAAATCAGAACCCAACAATCTAGCCTCTCCCGGCTCAAACCACCCGACTGGAGACCTAAGCAACCTAGAGCTCTGATACCAACTTGTCACGACTCGAAATCTCACTTTCAGGCCGTGATGACGTCTAACGTTGTACCCGTTAGACAAGCCAGCGTCTTGGGTTAAATGTACTATTTTCTTTATTTATGACATCTAAAAGGAAAATAATAAGCATGAACAATTAAATAAGAATGCGGAAGCTACGAGTTTATCAACTTAATGTAATTAATATAACGAAATTTCGTACATAAACCCCAGAACTAGTGTCACAAATCTCACGGACAGTCTAAGATTTCTACAACAAGAGTTTGAAATGAACAAGTACAACTGTCTGGAAATAAAAATATGAAAAAAAAAGGAAAAGATAGATGGTAACGCCAAGGCCCACGAACGTCTTCGGGACTACCTCGGTGTCGCCTGTGTGGACTGAAGGATACTCCTTCTATTAGTGTCCACAGGGTCTGACTCCGTAATCTGCACAACATAAAAAAGTGCAGGTGTAGCATCAGTACAACCGACCCCATGTACTGAGTAAGTGCCAAGCCTAACCTCGGCGAAGTAGTGACGAGGCTAGTCACGACAACAATAACTTACCTGTACAATTCTACAATATATAACAGGAAATAAACAATTAAGTACGACAAGACAGGGACAAATAATGGGGAAAACAAGAGAGAACAGTAATGAATCACTGGGCAAGGCAACAATATAGAAGAGTAAGAGTCAACAGGAAGTAACAACACAAACAAATATGTACACGACATCACCCTTCGTGCTTTACTCTCATTCTTACCAAAACAAGTACACGGGATCACCCTTCATGCTTTTACTCTCGTCCTCACAATGTAATAAATGAAATTAATACACGGCATCACCCTTCGTGCTTTTACTCTCGTATTCACAATGCAATAAATAAATGAATACACGATATCGCCCTTCGTGCTTTTACTCTCGTCCCCACAATGCAATAAATAAATAAAAGGGCTCGGCATGTTCCTTCGTGCTTTTCAAGGTAAAATCATGGCACGACATCACCTTTCGTGCTTTTACTCTCTTCCTCACAATGCAATGAATGAAATAAATACACGATATCACCCTTCGTGCTTTACACTCTTCCTCACCCAAACAATAACAAAATAACAGCTTGGCAAGGAAATCAACAACAGGAAACATGATTCACAATAACCCGGCAAGGGAAACAACAACCGAAATACTACTGTCCCGGTAAGGGACTCAGCTATAACCAATCTCATCCAAGTATTTAACTTAATGAAAAACAATCATCAGCTGGAAACAACTTATTACATGTCCTCTATCAAGTATTTCTCAACAATTGAATAACTTCAAAAGGAAATCTATTTCACAACACGATGAATATCGAAGAAAAACACGTAATACATCGAAATCGACTCACGGGCATGCTTGATAAACAATATATAGGTACTTGTCACCTCACCTATACATTGAATATGATAAAAGCAAGTAGCACATACGATTCAACACCTATTCTCTCAAGCTAAATTTAGGCCAAACACATACCTCGATGCCACGAACACAAATCAAGCCTCAACTATCGCTTTACCTCTTGATTCCACCACCAACTCGCTTTTATCTAACCACAAGTTACTTAATTATATCAATAAATGCTAAATGAATAAATTCTAATGCTTGGAAATGAGTTTTGCTAAAGTTTTCTCAAAACGTCAACTACTCGGGCTCGCTTGGTCCAAACCCGAAATTAAGACCAAAACCCGATTACCCATTCACCCTCAAGCCCGGGTATATATTTGGTTTTGGAATCCGACCCCAAATTGAGGTCTAGATTCACAACTTTTAATATTCTTAGATTTTTTCCAAAATTCCAGATTTCCCCATGAAAAACCTAAATTCTAGGATGAAATCTTGTAAAGAGAAGTTAAGGAGTAAAGAAAATGAGTTAAAAATCACTTACAAATGTTTTGGAGAAGAAAGAGTGTTTAGAAAATCGCCTCTTACATTTTTAAGGTTTTGAAAAATAGAGAATAACTGAAAATCCCTTTTATATATACCCCTCCCAGGCCTCCATCGCGGACCGCGCTGGAGCGACCGCGGCCGCGGAGCCCTACTTGCAGACCTGCTCAAACTCCCCCACCGTGGACCGCGCTAAGGAGACCGCGACCGCGACCGCGACCGCGAAGGGTCGACCGCGGACCTCGCTACAGCTTTAGAGACCTGGCCCCCTTCTGATCTGCAACTGCTGAGTTCTAAGTCTAAAAATACCCCGGAACCTACCCGAAACTCCCCCGAACCTTCGGGGCTCAACACCAATTATACACACAACCTCAAAAACATCCTACGGAGTCACTCGTGCAGTAACACCACCAAAATAATATCAAAACAACAAATTAGGCCTCGAAATCATTCTAGTATTTCGGAACATCCTAACTCTCATATTTTTCCACTTTTAGTCCGAATCACGTCAAACTTAATCCGTTTCTTACCAAATTCCACATATAACTCATAATAAACAAATTGAACCTGTCCCGGTTCCGGAACCACAATACGCGCCCGATCACACAGGTTTCACATCAAATTTCATTTCCAAAAGCCTTTATATTTTTCAGAAAACTATTTTCTTTAAAAATTCATTTCTCAGACTTGGGACCTCGGAATTCGATTTCGGGCATATGCCCAAGTTCCATATTTTCCTACGGACCCTCCAGGACCGTCGAATCACGGGTCCGGGTCCATTTATAAAAAATGTTGACCAAAGTCAACTTTATTCAAATAATCATAAATTTAATATTTTATCAATTTTCCACATAAAGGCTTCCCGGCTACGCGCCGGGGCTACGCACATATACCGAGGTGAGATAAATGGAGGCCTTCAGGACCTCGAAACACAAATTTAATTAAAATTACACGGGATGACCTTTTGGGTCATCACACTCAACTATTAATAATTGGCCTAATTATCTGTTAATTACGTGTTTTGAACCTATTGTGAATTTTTAAACCTTTTTAACCGCTTTTCATATTTATGAAGTTATTTTGGAACAAGTCATGATGTCGTACACTTGTCATTTTGGCACACGTCGCAAACTGCACCACATGAAATGCACCCGCGATTTACGACATACTTATTTTATTACTATTTAATGTTCTGATCGAGTCACATGAAATGCACACCCGAATTAGGATTTACGTATCGTGACCATGCCACGGGGACCGTACTCATAGCCACAATGATTCATGGTTACTAACAGAACTTTATTAACTACATGCCAACAAATACTCTTTCATTAACTTGTTTAACTCAAAACGTTGTCCAAATCTTTCTGAACGAACTTCTGCTCAAACATCACTATCACCAAACTCGCACAAATTTTAACTACATTAACCTATTTGTATCATATTTTCATGAAATCAATTAGGAGGTTTAACCAGTTATTAGATATAAAGATTACAAAAATGAAAAATGGACTAAATAAGGAATCAAATTGCAGACAAATCAATCAAACATAGAAAACAATTGGAGTGCATTCCATATTCACCTAACATCCATGAGAATCACAAAAAACATTCAAAAGGCAGAGTAAGAATCAGACCTTTAGTTGAGCTTTTCCAAATAAAATATCCTCCGAGCAGTACACACAAAAGACGTTGACGGCAAAAATAGAATTCTTTCTGGCCAGCAAAATAAAGAACCAACAGACAACATTTCCTCCTAACAAGTGCGGTCGAAATCCCAAAGAAACCAAAGAAACATTTCCTCCTCGCTGCTGTCAGATTTCTGGAGAGGAAGAAGTCTTAGGTTGGCTATCTTCACCGGCGACATAAAAATGGGAGAGAGAGAGAGGGCTGGCGGCGGTTGAAGGTGAAGAAGGAGGGTCCGGTGGCCAGGCGAGGAGGTCCGATTTGTTGCTTGGGGTTAGCTGGTTTAAGGAGTGTTGCTGGCCGGCAGCGAGTTTAGGGTGGTGAGAGTTGATGTGCGGTTGTTTTCCTCTTTTGGGTTGCTGAAAATGAAGAGTTTTCTAGGGTCTCTTGTGTAGTGTTTTTTTAATGTGTAATGTGTTCAAGGTTAAGTAGAAGGACGTTAGAGTCAGAATCTTTTGTAGGAAAAGGGGTATGGGTTTAAAATTGGGCCAACCAAATTTAAAATTGTGGTCTTCTCACATAAAACAAGACAAAATATTAATTCAAAATTTTCTTCTTATCTTTTTTCTTGGAAAATAAAATATCAATAATGTTTTTGTATATATATTTAAAATTTTATTAAAGGTAGATGAACTAAAAGCAACTAGGTTAAATATCAATTAGCTAAATAAAAGAAAAATATTTTTATAATTTTTATTTTGTGATAAAATAAAATAAAAGAGTCAAAATTAGCTAAAAATAGAGATATTAGACCTAAACTAAATATTTAAAATGTGTAAAATCACGAAGAGGGTAAAAAATTACATGTCTACAATGACTTGGTTGCTACTTTGGTTGATGTGGTGTTTGTGCAATTGAATTGAAATAAAATGTACGAAATGTTGTTGATTCATATGCCTTGGATTAATTGTTGGTACCAACCGAAGTCATTAGATTATGCTTGAATTGACCCTTTTTGTCTTGAAATGATATTTGGTTTGCCATTGAGCTTAAGTGATGACTTTATTGAAGGATGTTCTTAGTTTTTGAATTGCTTGAGGACAAACAATAGTTTAAGTTTGGGGGTTTGATAACTCCTCTTAATACTTAATCTTTTGTATAATTTTGTTGAGAAACTAAGGCATTTATTGATGTTTATTGGCATATTTCAGGTGTCAAGTGATTTAGAGGTGATGATAAAGAAATCATGTGAAAATAAGTAATAATGTGTTAAAGTTGTGAAAAATGGATTGCTGCCAGTTTTTACTCTATGCGATCGCGGAGGGCTGCATGCGATCGCATAAGTCCAAGCGAAGAAAGCTATGCGAACGGGGTTGATTCAATGCAACCGCGAAGAATTAAAATTGGCCAGCGGCTGGTCAACTGAGCTATGCGAACGCGAGACACTGCATGCGATCGCATAGCTGAGAGAGATGATTTACTGCGAATGCGGGTGCACGGTAGCAAACACATAGAGCATTTTCTGGGCACAAATGAAATTTCACGCCTTTGTCCCCAAGTCATTTAATACACGACCTAGCAGATATTTTTGGGATCTTTGGCTTATTTTTAGTCTTAAACACTAGAGAAGAACAATTTTTGGAAGTTAGTGTTTGTACACACTTGAGTTTTGAAGATTTGAAGCTTGTGGTTAAGGATTTCTTACCCATTTATGTTCATTCTTTATTTTCTTGCTTTGTATTGAATAATTAAGTGTGTAGTATTTATTTCCAACACTTAATCTTGTTTATGCAAATATTCATGTTTAAGTGTGAATTAAATACCTTGTTGTGCTTATGTATTGAATGAATTTTATTTATTTATGAAGTGAGTTATTGTTTCTTTAATTATTCTTGTTCTTTAATGTTTCCAAATGGATTAGCTAACCATATGACTCACCCATTAACTCCGAATTAATTTTGGAAAAGATAATTTGGGGATGGGAAAGATTAATTAACAAGAACTCGATGTTTTAACCCTCATTTTATAGATTCTACATAGGAATATGATTGAACTACTTGTAGCCATATCTGGGTGTGCTTAATCTCTTAATTGGGTTAGGAATAATTCAATTAGGAAGTCTTGTTAGTCTTCGGAAGAAGCTAATTAAGAATTATTATCCGTGACTAATTAACTTAAACTCACTCATATTTGTAAAATCGTGAAATACATTGGATCGTTACTTGAGTGTAATTACCGATGCATTCATACTTGTAGCCATTGATCATTTTACTTGCTTTCTAGGTCAGTTTACATTTTTGCATTTGGATATAAATATTTTCTAAACCGAATTCTAAGTGTTTGGCATTGCACGATAAGTGATAATTCTCTTAGATTCCTAATTGCCTACATATTGTTCTCTGTGGGATTCGACCCCAACCTATTTGGGTTATAATATTTGACATCGACCGCTTACACTATTTATTAAAGTGTAATTTGAGCGTATCAATGATGCATGTAAATGAACTTTAACAACAATGACAACATGAAAAAAGATCATTCATGAGCCAATAGAAATTATTTTCTCACAAGAAAGAAGGTTATCTTTTTTACTATTTTAAGAATTAAGCGTACGAAAGTTTTTACTCTTTATATGAGATTAGGAAAACTAAAAAATGAGAATATATCTATATATATATTTATATATATTTTTACATGGATGTTTTAATAAAATAATAGTGTATGTATTTATTTTATATGGTACCACATGACCATGATAGAAAATTATATAAAGTGTGTTAAAAGTGAGTAGTATTTTAAGTAATTTGGACAATTCTTAATTATGCGGGTAATTGATTAATTACCGGGTAACGAGATACTACCTAATTGATTATTTGATAAAGTTTAAATTCTCCAACAAAGGGATTGTGTGGCAGAAAGCCACTCTCCAAACAAGTGGCTCTTAGTCACTTTGGATTATGTGGCAACCTAACATGATAATCACAAGACACCATTGATTCTATTATTTGGGAAACAAAATGCGTACATTATTTTCCACCCTTTGAAAAACTTTCCTATTCCCCACTTAGAAATCATGTTCCTCTCCTTCCAATGAACCCATATGCAGAGGTGAACTGTCACGACCCAAAATCCTAACTCAGGTCGTGATGGCGCCCAACACCGGGGTCAGGCAAGCCAACAATTGATTTACTAGTGAAATTTCCTTATTTGATAAAGAATCCCAACACTTACCAAATTTTAAGCTTAAAACGTTTAAGTGGAAACGGATAAATTAGCCAACTTAAAAAAACGTAGCCACAAGGATCGTGAACCAATATATACAGTTCCAAAAATATAAAGTTTACTACATGTGTGCCAGGAACTAGTGTCACAAGTCTACAGGCGAACTAGTAGAATATAAAAAAGATGAAATCAACTGTTCTACTGTCTGAAAGAAGTAGACAGGAGTAAACAAAAAATAACTCCATAGTGCTGCTGAGAATTGCCAAGGGATGTAGCTCACCGTGAAGTCAGGTCCAAAATATACTCTCAGGATCAAGCTCCGGTCTGATAACCAGATGCACCAGTCTCAGAACCTGTACAATTAAGTACAGAAGCATATCATGAGTACATAAATAGATATGTACCCTGTAACGACCCGACCGGTCATTTTGAGATCCAGCGCGTCGTTCAGTAGTTAGGAGTCATGAACAATTTCATTTCGGGTATTGTGACTTGTATGTATGGTCAGAGTTGAAAATCAGGAGGTTCAGAGTTAAATTGAAAGGAAAAATTCTCATTTTAGAAGCCTTAAGTTGAAGAAATTGAGTAAGACTGTAATTTTGAGTAAACGACCTCTGAATCAGGATCCGAAGGTTCCAGCAGATTTGTATGGTGATTTCAGACTTGGGCGTATGTCCGGATCAAGATTTGGATAACTCGAGAACATTTCAGTGTATATTGTGGAAGTCAACATTTTTGAAGAAATTTCCTAAGTTTGGCTTGAAGCTCATTTCAATGATATTGATGTCCCTTTGGGATTCTGAGTCTTGGAATAGCTCCATAATGTGATTCTGGAGTTGGGAGCGCGATCGGAAGTGAATTCGGATGTCCGAAGGTCATTTTGAAGTCATTTGGCTTAAGATAGGAATTTGAAGGGATTTGAGAAGTTTGATCGAGAGTTTAACTTTTTGATATCGGGGTCGGATTCCAGCTTCGAAAGTTGGAGCAGGTCCTTAATGTCGAATATGACTTGTGTGCAAAATTTGGGGTCAATCGGACGTGATTTGATAGGTTTCGGCGTCGGATGTAGAAGTTTGAAATTCTAAGTTTTTACAGATTTGGATTGGAGAGCGATTCATGATTTCGACGTTGTTTGATGTGATTTGAGGCCTCGAGCGAGTTCGTATCATGTTTTGGGACATGTTGGTATAATTGGTTAAGGTCCCGAGGGCCATGGGTGGATTTCGGAAGGTTAAGGGAATGAATTTCGGACGAAAAAGAAGGAAAAAATTGCAGAAATTTTCTGGTGCATTTTTGGACAGCAAATTGTGCGTAGAGGAGCTAAATTTGGAAGTGTATATATAAGAATCTATAAGGAATCTGAAAATTTGCAAAACATGAAAGTTGTAGATCTTGAAGTCTAGTTTTCAGAACATTAAACCAGTTGTCATTTGGAGTTTGGCAAAACGTTATGACCGATTGAAGAAGAGTGGTGGAGCAGTTTTCGCAAGAATTTTCTGATACCTGGAGCTGACTTTAGAAGCTCATATCTCGAGTTATATAAGGAGTTATATGGTGTACAACCTATCAAATTAAAGATCTTCGAGTCTAGTCTTTAAATCTTTAAGCCGTTTGTTATTTGGATATTTCTACAAGAAGTTATGGGTGTTTTAACAGAAGGTATCCAATAAGGGAAAATTTTAATAGGATGTACAACCTGTACATCACAAGTGCAAGGTACAACCCAGTGAAGCATGGGCAGATTCTTTAAACACGAATTTGGCCCATTTTCTTCATTTCTTTCATTTGGCTTGGATGGTTTTGGAGAGCATTTCAAGGGGGATTTCATCAAGCATCAAAGGTAAGTTGTTCCTACTTATTTTCAAGTTAAATACAAGATTTATAACATAGATTTGATATGAAAATTGGGGGGAAATGTAGGAATTTGTTAAGAAACCTAGAATTTGGGAAATGTGATCTTTTGCTACGATTTGAGCATGAATTTTTGAAGTAAATTGTATAATTTAATTAGTAAAGCTTCGGGTAGAGATTTTCTTCAAGAAATTTCGAGGTCCGGGCACGTGGGCCTGAGGGCATTTTGGTCATTTTATTGAGTAGGGCTGAGGAACTTTGTAATTTGAATTGGTTATGATCTATTGAGTATATTTTCACTGAATTATCGTTATTTGGATAGTTTGGGAGCGTGCACATCCATTTTTAGTCGTCGTAGAGGCTTGGAAGTCGGTGATGAATCTTCGGAGCGAGGTGAGTCTCCTTTTTAACCTCGTAAAAGGAAAATTTTCTCTCTAGGTAACCTTGTTTGCTATGTGATCTTGTTGGGGGCTACGTACGCACCGAGTGTCGAGAGTCCGTACGTAGTGGCTATTACTGCTTCGTCTGGGTAGTTAGGACACATCATGTTCATTGTTTTTCTCTGTTGTAGCATAGATATGACTTGTATACTTGTGTGATTGGTACTGTTATCTTTGAACGTTGCGATACTTGGCTTGACTTAAGAGTGATAAGAGAATCACGGGATGGGATCGGGCCGTACGTATATTATGGGATCGGTCCGTACGCTACGGTAGAGTGATGATTGATTATATTATAGGATTGGGTCGTACGCCACGTCAGATGTGATGACCCAAAAAGGGGTCATCTTATGTGCATCTAATTTGGACTGTATTCCGAGG
>ML279678.1:0-40208 GCA_005239495.1 Nicotiana undulata
ATTTTCTCAAAACCCTCTATTTTTCCCAAGCCTTCCCATGGATTTTTGTGAATTTTGGAAGTGCAAATTCCTCAAGAATCGAAGTTATAAACATACGGGAAGCCAAAGAATTACTTACATGAGTTAATGACTCGCCAGAACTGATCTGGAGCTCCTAGGGGTCTCAACAATGGAGGAAAATCGAGTTTGGGAAGAAAAATAACGAAATGGGGCTTTTATAGGACTGGTCAGCAGTTTCCGCCCCTGCGACCCTTGGATCGCAAGTGCGGACTCGCACCTGCGAGAAAGGGGTCGCGCCTGCAATTTGGCCTTGGCCCTGGGGAGGTCGCGCCTGCGGAGCCTGGTCCGCTCCTGCGGAAGGAAGATCGCTCCTGCAACAAAGGCCGCTCCTGCGATGGATTGGCCGCTGGTGCGAGCCTCGCGCCTGCGGCTCATGGACCGCAGGGGCGGTCACACCAGAAAATTCTCACTAGCTATGAAATTGTTGGTTTTTGACCCCGCTTGGGGTCCGGGAGACCCCTTGGCCCGCCCGAGCCCTCGACAAATTACACCAACCAATCCAAAATCATATGACGGACTCGCTCGAGCTCCCAGAACACTAAAAACATCGTCCAAACTATAAATCACTCTCCAAAACCCATTAGTTCCAAACTTAAGATTTCAAGAAAATTTCAATGGCTCACCAATACGCCGAACGGGTCTATACTGCTCGGAATGACCCCAAATTTTGCGGACAAGTCATAAATGACTATACGGAACTATTTCCAGTTCCGGAATTACATTCGGACCATGATATCAAAAGGTCCAATTCCAGGCCGAATTCTAAATCTCATGAAATCTTGAATTCCAATTCAGGTGCCGAAATACTCCCGGGTCATCAGAAACCCGAGGCGAACACACTCCCAAGTCCGAAATCATCATTTGGAGCTGTTAGAACTCGATTCCGAGGTTGTTTTCTCAAAATGCTGCTCGGAACCAAAAATTAGCCAAATAGGCTAGCCTTCAGGAACCAAGTGTTCTGGAACTGGCCAAATCACTTCTGAATCTCGAACTACCTGCCCACACAGGTCATAAGGCACGAGTAGCCGCTATGGAAAGAGTCATTCACGGGAACGGAGTCCCAACACACAAAACGACCGGCTGAGTCGTTACAAGGTGGCTGGCTGCGTATGAATTCCTCCACGTCAGATGTGAAGCGACCCTATAAGAAAAATTACATTGAATTAATATTTCAAATTTTATATAAAAGTAAATCAAAATACTTAATGAAAAGTAAAAAATTACATGGACAGTCGAGGCTCGGCCCTCGACCCACCTTTCTGGATCAATATCTTTCTTCTTCTTTACAATATGAGTCTCATTGAATAGCTCATCTTGCTTCATTGGCATCATAAAGCTGTCTGGTGGCTTTGGTGATTATCCTCGCAATAATATTACTCGGGATGAACTTGGATACAGAGAATAACTTGGATACAGTACCTGGCAGGGCGTGTCTTTGATAAATTGTTGTTCTCATTAGCGACAATGATGATGAGAAGGCAATGGCATGTGTTTCAAACAGTGATGGTGTAGGTAAGGATTTAACATTTCCTAAGCAGATAAAAGAAGAGGTTATAGAGGAATTCTCTACTCATTTTCCAAGAGGAAAAAAAGTTTAATTGAGAGTGACAAGGTTGATGGTAATGGAAAGCTGTCCGTTGCTCATGGCAGTTCCCATAAAACGGGGATCATAAGACTCGGTGATGACAAAGACGAAAGGAAGTTTTATTCTCAACTTTCTTCCAACTCTGATTCGTACAAGCTTAATGTGATTGGTGATATTTCTTCAGATTCAGACAATGATTTGAGTGACAAAAGTATGGAAATGCTAATCAAAAGAATTAAAGGTAAATTGTTTTTCTTGGAAGAGAAGGATGTTGAACTCTGCATGAACGTGATATGTGCACTTTATAGGCAGCAGATTTCTCCAAACTTCTCTTCCTTAGAGAAGTATTGGTACATCCTATAAAGTACCAAGGTTTTTCTTGGAAGAAAAGGATGTTGAACTCTGCATGAACGCGATATGTGCACTTTATTGGCAGAAGATTTCTCCAAACTTCTCTTCCTTAGAGAAGCGTTGGTACATCCTATAAGGTACCAACATTTTTCTTGGAAGAGAAGGATGTTGAACTCTGCATGAACGCGATATGTGCACTTTATAGGCAACAGATTTCTCCAAGTAAGAGAAGTTTGGAGAAATCTGTTGCATATAACATGCACATATCACGTTCATCCAGATTTCAACATCCTATAAGGTACCAACGTTTTTCTTGGAAGAGAAGGATGTTGAACTCTGCATGAACGCGATCTGTGCACTTTATTGGCAGAAGATTTCTCCAAACTTCTCTTCCTTAGAGAAGCGTTGGTACATCCTATAAGGTACCAACATTTTTCTTGGAAGAGAAGGATGTTGAACTCTGCATGAACGCGATCTGTGCACTTTATTGGCAGAAGATTTCTCCAAACTTCTCTTCCTTAGAGAAGCGTTGGTACATCCTATAAGGTACCAACATTTTTCTTGGAAGAGAAGGATGTTGAACTCTGCATGAACGCGATCTGTGCACTTTATTGGCAGAAGATTTCTCCAAACTTCTCTTACTTGGAGAAATCTGTTGCATATAACGTGCACATATCACGTTCATTCAGATTTCAACATCCGAAGAAATATCACCAATCCCATTAAGTTTGTACGGATCAGACTTGGAAGAAAGTTGAGAATAAAACTTCCTTTCGTCTTTGTCATCACAGATTCTTATGATCCTCGTTTTATGGGAGCTGCCATGAGAAACGGACAACTTTCCATTACCATCAACCTTGTCACTCTAAATTATAACTTTTTTTCCTCTTGGAAAATGAAGTAGAGAATTTCTATATAACCTCTTCTTTTATCTGCTTAGGAAATATTAAATTCCTACCTACACCATCATTGTTTGAAACACATACCATTGTCTTCTCATCATCATTGTCGCTAATGAGAACAACAATTGAAGACCCACTTTCCCAGGTACTGTGTCCAAGTTATTCTTGGTGGAAGTTCCATTGCATGTCTAATAAATTCATCAACCTCTTCTACAATATCCTCCGCAATCCCCGTCGATTAGGATAATTCATATTGTTCAATTCATACACAAAAAGTTCAATTCATATCCTAAAGGTTCAATTCATATCCACAAAAATGCAATTCATGTCCTAAAGGTTCAATTCATATCCTAAAGGCTCGATTCATATCCTAAAGGCTCAATTCATATCCACAAAAGCTTAATTCATATCCTAAAGGTTCAATTCATATCCACAAAAATGCAAATCATATCCAAAAGGTTCAATTCCTATCCTAAAGGCTCAATTCATATCCACAAAAGTTCAATTCATATCCTAAAGGTTCAATTCATATCCTAAAGGCTTGATTCATATCCTAAAGGCTCAATTCATATCCACAAAAGCTTAATTCATATCCTAAAGGTTCAATTCATCTCCACAAAAGTGCAAATCATATCCAAAAGGTTCAATTCATATCCTAAAGGCTCAATTCATATCCACAAAAGTTCAATTCATATCCACAAAAGTGTAATTCATATCCTAAAGGTTCAATTCATATCCACAAAAGTGCAATTTATATCCTAAAGGTTCAATTCATATCCTAAAGGTTCAATTCATATCCTAAAGGTTCGATTCATATCCATAAAAGTCCAATTCATATCCAAAAATTTCAATTCATATCCTAAACCCTCAATTCTAACTAAACTATCAAGACAATACAAAGTATAATTCAAATCTAACTAAACTAAATTTAACACTAATTAAACTAATTAGTTATTAAATTAATTAACAAAACTAATTAAAACAAGACCTAAACCCTAATCGTCAATAAACTACAATGTTCAAAGAATTAAAACACTAATTGAAATAATAAACTACAATACATCAAATATTGTAACACACACACACTAGGAATAACAAAGATTCAAGGTTATAATTCTAACCTTGGTTCTTTTTAGGTGGAGAAGGAGAGAGAGGGGGCGACAGTGGTGGTGGCCGGCAGTGGTCCGGCAGTAGTGGGGCGGCGGCAGTCCTCCGGTGGCAGCAGTGGTCCGGCGGCAGCAAATGTCCATCCAGAGAGTGGTCAAGCAAGAAGGGGATGGAAAGAGAGGGTTGGGGAAATTTTGGGGAGATAATATGAAAAATGGAGGGGGAAACCCGTTTTTGACTCTGTTTTTTAGAATAGCGACCAAAGTTTGTCGCTATTTTTGGTCTTTAATTAATTTTGACCGTTTGACCAAAAATAGCGACCAACCTTGGTCGGTATTTTAAAAAAAAAATTAAATTAGTTTTTTTTTCTTCTTTTTTTGGTTTTTAAATATTCTAAGCTATAAAAAAATTATTATTATCTATAAATATTTATTTTATTTAACTAAAATTATTATAAATAATTATTAACTAAGCAATTAATTTTATAGATTATTATAGGAGAGTAAAGTAATTTTTTAAGTTATATTTAAATATATGAGTAATTTCATACACACGCATAAACTATATTGTAATTGATGATCAATCTTATACATTACTACGTACGAATAATTAATGAATTGATAAACCAATAATGAATACAATATCATATACTATAGCATGCTATATATATATAGTTAAAGCAGCACGAAGTGTGTGTTTATATATATACACACACTAACATATACTATAACAAGTTATATATACGTTATAGTATTATAGTGAAGTGTATGTGTGTGTGTCTATATATTATAGTATATAACTTAGTGATGAATGAATGTTATATACATACACACACTAACATATACTATAATAAGCTATATATACGTTATAGTATTACAGTGAAGTGTTTGTGTGTGTGTGTCTATATATATATATATATATATATATATATNACTTTGGTCGCTAATTATCCAGAAATCAAAATTAGCGACCAAAGTTGGTCACTACTGTTAAATTATATTTATTTATATTTTATACTTTTTTTAAATAATAATAATATTATTAAAATTTTATATCTGGGTCCAAGATTAGCGACCAAAGTTGGTCTCTATTCCATAAGCGACCAACTTTGGTCGCTAATGTTAAATTATATTTATTTATATTACATAATTTTTTTTAAATAATAATATTATTATTAAAATTTTATATCTGGGTTCCAAGATTAGTCGACCAAAGTTGGTCTCTATGTCATAAGCGACCAACTTTGGTCGCTAATTTTAAGTTTTATTTATTTAGATTTTATAATTGTTTAAAAAATAATATAATTATTAAAATCTTTATAACTGGGTCCCACTATAGCGACCAATTTTGGTCGCTAATTTATTTACAATTATTTTTTAATAATTTTATCCATTTTAGCGACCAACTGTGGTCGCCTTTCTTGATAGACCAATTTTGATTGCAAATTCTTGATCGCTTTTTACCGGATTTTTATTAGTGGCTATCAACTCAATTTTCATCTGCATATCATATTATCATATTTGACGGCGTGATTATTTGGTGTGTGATAATAATTTGTTAATACAAATAGATCCATATACTTATTCTGAAAAAGTTAGACTAAGTGTAGAGTTAATTAATTCAATTATTATAAAACGATCTATTTCTCAATATGAAACACTAATAGTTTACAAACAATATTTTAAAGATGTCTTATTTTCGCTTCATCTTTATTGACCAAGATCATGCCATACAGTAGCAGCTACAAACTAGCTTGATACCGGTTAGCAATACAAATTGCTCTGAGGACCACAAGATTATACAGTAACTGTACAGCTAATATATTGTAACCTGCTACTTAAATGTAAGGCCATAATGCTTGACACGATACACGTTTGAAAGCTTTCATGCAGAGATAAAATAAGTGCTACACATGAATAGGCATACTTAACCAACTGAATACGTAGTACAAATAGCCAGGTAGAGTTGTAACACGGGTTCAACTGAACCCAATATTTTCAACGCGAAGTATATATTTATGTGTAAATTTTTATTGAAATTGTAACAAATAGTAGGTTTGAACCCATAAGTTTAAAATACAATAAGTTCATGACAAAATTCTTGAAGGTTGAACTCATAGAACTTAAATCTTGCATCTACGTCCTTAATGAAAATGTATAAACCAAATGGAGGAAAATAACTTATATATGATTTAATTTGATGAACTTTGAATCATTTTTCTTTACAATTATCTGAATTCTTATGTCGATCACTTGATATTCTTAACATTTAATACTGCAAACCCATCACCACAACATTATTACTCTCACTCCAGCAGCCACATTCTATATGTACCTAACTTAATAACCCATACACCAAAAGTCTTATTGTTATATATAAATGTTTTTGTTTATTGCACATATAAATGTATTTTTTAGGTCACGATAAATGAACTTGTATATAACGTGTGCCTTACCGTTCCACGTTCTAGTAATAAACTTAGGTTTTGCAGTCTCCATAACATCAATACCTAACAAGGAAAAGAGCAGTGACAGTATTAAAAGAATGAATTGAAGCATCTCCCATTTACTATACTTTTCTTTGTCAAGTTGAAATAGTACTAAGTACGTATTCATTTCCCTGCCTAAATCACGTGATAACAAGGCATTTTGGACATCACGGCCAGTGAAATATTTACATGTCCCTCTAGATATCCATATATATATAAAGTCGCAAGTTTAAACCCTAGTGACCTTCGGTGAAACCATGCACATCTATAGTAATTAATCGTGTCATTAATTAGGTTCCAAATATCGAATTATTAAATCTTTTTATATACTATAATATTTCAAGTCAGTCGTGGATCAGTTGTTTAGATCCACCAATGTATTTAAAAAAACATGGAATGAAGATTGCTAGTTGTTTATCCATAGCATTATTCAATTGGTCATGGCAAATAACCTCACGAGCATTACTTGACATATGTTCGTGGAAGCACGCTGTCTACTCAATCTGAAAGAACGTATAATTATAATTGCTTTTCTCAGGCATGTATTTAGCACGACGTTTTTAAAAATAATTTACTCATTACTGTAGAAAATTCTAATATCCAAGTTGTTGGTGGGAACGGAATGCGGCTAAACAATAACGCATATACTCTAGCATAAACAATATTCCTTTATTTAAATACATATTCATTCAGTTTGACTAGAACTGTACTATATACATTAGTATAAATTATTAGTTAAAATTGGGTAGGCAAATGTTAAATTTACTGTTGAAAATACTGAAAGTGAAGATTAGGACTATTAGGATGAAAGAAATTAAAGAAAGCAATAGGGGTAGAAATCGATTTTTGTGCCATTAATAATAAGTCTCGAGTTGGAGTTTTGAAAATAAAAAAACTTATTATAAAGAGTGTTCTCCTTTATTGAGCTTCACGCAACGTCATCATTCTGATTAATATCACCATTAAATTTTGAAGGAATTTTTACATTCATATACGGTATATGAAACCTTATTACCCTCAATGTTTAAGATTTGACTTAATTATATTTAGTATACCAAATTACTAATTTTATACCATACTTAATTAAGAGTCTAATTAATTGGACGTTTTTTACTCCTTAATTAAAGGTGTCCATATATCCCACGTTTCTCTCTCCCCGTAATTCCTAACCAGCGCCATTTTTCCCTCCCCTTTTTTCCTCTTCTCCATTCCTTCTTCTTCTCATCGTCTCTCTCTTTCTTCAAAAATTTGTTGGCTTTTCTTTTGCAGGGAAGATAATGGTTGACTTTTCAAGAGTTTTATGGTAATGATGGCAAACAACTGCGTGGAAGAAAAGAAAGATAAAGATTGGCGCTAAGACTTGAAAGATAAAGATTAACGCTAAGATTGGCGCTAAGGCAAGCAAGAACGTGTTTGAAGTTATTCCCAAAGTTGGTATACAATCTATGTATAATGAATACATAAATTGTAGTTTAATTGTAGTAGAAACGATATTGAGATCTAACGATTTGAGATCTGTTTGACTTTGTAGTTTATTTATAGTTTTTTTGTACAGTTTTTGTAGATGAGGAGAAAATTTTGTAGTCAATAATGAAGATTGGTCAATCAGTGAAAGTGAGGTTACAAGCAGGCTAGCAAGGAGGAAGGATTGAATGAGAAAACAAGAGCTCAGAGAAAGAAGAAATAGTGTCATGTTTATGTAGTTTAGTTGTTGCTAGTTGGTAGTTGAAGGAGAATACACAATTTTCTGAACATATCTTTTATGTTTTAGTAGTTCACTTGAATATAAATTGGTTATTTTATCTTCATTGGTTCAATCTTTACAGCACTGTATCTTAGTTATATTAAGCGTAGTTATTATGATGTTAGAATACAATTTGTCTACAAAAAAACTACACATTATCTACATTCTGGACACACTCAATGTCGTGATTGTATATAATTTTGTAGTTGAATATGTTCATAATTCGTAGAAGTTTTAGTCATTTTTTATTTGTGAAAACAAAAAAAAAAGCATCTACAATCAGAATACAAATAATCTACAATTTATCTACAAAATATCTACAAACTGGGTAAATTGAATTTTAATATCCTAATTCTCATTGGATTGTAGTTTAATTGAGATTTTCGACATAATTGCGTTTTTTGCAGAAGATTTGTAGAAGTTTTAGTCATTTTTTATTTGTGAAAACAAAAAAAAAAGCATCTACAATCAGAATACAAATAATGTACAATTTATCTACAAAATATCTACAAACTGGGTACGTTGAATAGAAAGAGACGAAAATTAATACAGCGTGATTTGCGTTTGAAAATTTCTGAAAGAATCTTTAATTCCCCAATATTAGCGCGCCTAAATAAGGAATTCTAATGCTACAATGATTCGTTATTTAATGAAATATCTGGAAGAATATTTACTTCCCTAATTTTAGCGTCTAAATAGGAAGATTATATCTACTAAGATTCTGTATTTAATACATTGTATCTTTTTTGTAGAAAAACTGTTAACAGGCAGGTAATTTCCAAATCATGAACATCTTTGATAATATGATTTCCAATATGGTATAAAAACAAAAAAAATCCCAATTTTGAATACCTAATGATTATAAAAGAAAAAGAGCAAAGACTATTAGGCATAAGCGTATCAAAATTGCTTTCTAGTTTATGCATTTGCAATTAATAGTTCTATTGGTGTTCATCAATATAATAACAATTCCGTAACATCACATTCATGTGTGAATGAAATCTTTGTGGGTTTGAGTGAAGAAAAGAGTTTCTAACAAAAACTTATTCATTGAGTTAGCTTTAAGTGATGGAAATATATTAAGGGGTCGTTTGGTAGGGTGTATAAGAATAATGTTAAATGAGGTGTATTAGTAACAAATGGATTAATAATGCAAGTATTAGCTATGCAAATGTTATTTCTTATTCATTGTATGATGTGGTGTATTCAAAATTACAATCCATTGCATAATTTTTAAGAAAATTGTTTGTTTACAAAAATATCCCCATATTCATTAGCTTTCAAGGACTATATGGATAATTTGGCCTTTAACCATGCTAATGCATGTATTAATAGTCTTGATATTGCTGGTTGTTATTCATTAGTTATAAATAAGATAATACCAAATATGATATATAATTAATGCTTGTATTAGTTATACATAAATTAAAAATATATACCAAATAAAATTTGACTAATACATAAAGTTAATGCATGCATTACCAAACGACCTCTAAATTTCCAACATTGTCCCACTTTTACTCTTAATGCAGAGAGAAAAAAGAAAAACACTCTTGTATAAAATATAAAAAGAATGTAAAACTTAAATGGCGTTGTCGCAAATACTCCTAGAACATGGGACCCAACTTGTTCCGACAATCACGTGCATGCCGTACAGAAAACACGTTCCTGATTGGCCGTTGTCTCTGCCATTTACTCGGACGTGGCACGTCCTTTAACGCCGTTAATAAATTAATCTCCTAATCTTCCTCTTTAATCTGTTCCCTTCTTTATTTAAACCAAAATCCCTTATCTTTTCTTGTTGCACTCTTTTATCTTCCAAATAATAAATAACAAGAAATAACGATAAATCTAAATAAAGGAAAATCCTAGTAGATTTAACGGGTAAAAGTAATGCCTGGCATGATGGATAATTGCAATACTAAGTAAACAGGAATTATCATAAGAAATTATTGATAAATTGAATTGTATTTTCTCGACTACAAGGTATATCTTGGGCTATATTTCTTTTAATTAGCATATTTAGGTTCAGTATTCATAAACGAATCCAGAATTATACTTTGTGAATAAATCTGAAGTTCTTCACGGCTAAACCCATTATATTTTTAAAATTATGAATTTATATTTATTACTTATTAAAATTTTAATAAATTTTTGTATTTAAAATTTTTACTCCAACTTGAAAGTAGCGGATTCTTTGATCCCGTCGACGTGGATAACTGTCACTGGGAGGTTATATAACGGCGAGGAAACGGCGGTTACAAAGACAATTGCGGCAGTTGACTAACTACTTGCCGGCTTTAATTCGAAGCAATGGCGGGAAAGAGAGTGGCATCATGTTCCCGCCAAATCTGACGGTGGGGGCAAGCATGTCACAACAAAGAGAGATCAAACAAATGAGTATTGGGACCCACTAGTATTTTGACGTGGATATTACGTTTTGGAGGCAAAAAAGAAGGAATTTTATAAGAGGGTAAAAAGGGAGATACCGTGTAAAAAATTATTTATATTAGTTTGTATACTTATAAAATCTTTTAAAATATATTTATACGTATAGTACCTTTTTTAATACGAAATTATTAATCATGAAAATATTTTAAGTTACCTCTTACAATAAATAAAAATAATTTGATGGTGTAAAAATGAGAAATGACTTTTCCGGAAGACCAAAGGGTAAAGGTACGAGGTGATCTGTTATGTTGTTTGACACGTGGAGTCCAGCTCAGACTGTTGTTTTTTGGGTTAGATTTTCTAATTTTTTGAGAAACCCGCAATTTCTGAATCTTCCCTCTTTTTCTTTTTGACCGTTTAAACTTCCTGGCGCGAAACTTTAATTGGAGCCGTTTCTCATCTTATTTTCTTTTCGAAAATTATTACTCCATCCGGTATACAATAAATAATCATTTTATCATTTTATTTTAAAAATAACACGAATTATTTTCGGACTGATCATTTAAAAATAGTTAGTGTTTATAAAATTATTGAAAAATAATCACTATTTTACTGTAACAAGGAAAGTTCCAACATAATATATTAGAGATCGACACATCTGTCTATGGATTTTCAGCAAATTATGCTAGAACTCCAACACACAGAAAGTACCGCATAATGTACTGGAGATTGGAACACCTACAGAGGCGGATATAGTGATCAATTAACGGGTTCAACTAAACCCATAATTTTCGATGCGGTGTAAGAATTTATATGTAAAAGTTTATTAAAATTACAAAATAGTGAACATGAACCCATAACTTTAAAAATATAATGGGTTCAATGCTAAAAATCTTAAAAGTTAAAACCAAAAAATTTAAATCCTGGATCCGCCTCTGTGCACCTGTGTATGAACTTTTAGCATATTATACTGGACCAATATAATATATGAAACTCCAGTATATTATGCATAATATATTATATTGGAATACCAAAGTGCCCTTTTTACTATTCCAGTAACTTTGAAGAAGTTATACTTAAACTAAGAAAAATAATTGGAAATCATACATCAAAGTTTGAAACAGGGTTTGTCTATTGGGGTTTCAAGGGGGGCAAAATCAAAAACAGCGGCGCCGTGTATTTCCCTTCGGTAGACAAAAGGGAACATGTCGCCGTATAACGTGACTTGAAAACATGCTTAACTAAAGCGTTCTTTTGCAAATCTCACTTGATTTGACTTAACACAATCTTTGTTACCTAAATATACAGATAATGCATCATCAGTCATGCACAACGATTGGTCCCACCCAGGACGAATGCAGACGGGTTCAATTGAACTCATAACTTTTAATACGAAGTAAAAATTTATTAAAATTATAAAAATAGTAGATATGAACCAATAACTTAAATATAATGAGTTCACTGCTAAAAATTTCAAGAGTTGAACTCATAAAATTTAAATCCTGGGTCCGCCTCCAGCATCGCGCTATAGTTCTGAAAAATCAGTTGGTACAAATTGAATCATATTATGAGAAGTTTTAATTGAAGCAAATCAAACCAAATTCATATGTGTCTATATACCTTAAGATGAAAAAACGGATTAATATCCGTATCATTACGTATATTTTTTAGTTTTCCTCTATAAATCTACTCACTGCTAATCTAATTTCTTTTTACTACGTAAACAGAAGGTTCCAACTTTGAAGATTTCAAAAATCATAGAACATAATCGAAAATAGTATCCCCTGATAATGATCGTATAAAAAAGATTAAGTTTTTCCTTGTTAGGTTAGTAATAACCCCTTTAGTCAAACATATTAGCACGTGAGGACGTTAGTCCACTTAACTTATTATCCGTATGAAAAGAACCAAAGTACGGTTAAATCTCTCTATAAGAATCTTATTTGCTTCGAATATTTTTGGATGTTACAGCGAAGTGCTGTTACAGAAAATATATATCATAACATAAAAATAATTTCAAAAAAGTTTAACTTTTATAATGAAGTGTTATTATATAAAAATATTATGATAGAGATGTCTGACTGTACAATGTTAGAATGTTTATTGAGTCTTTTGAATTAGGACTCATTTAAGACTATGCGTTCCAGTTGCAAAGTGGCAACCCTAAGATCAACAAATAATTAAGTCTTTCCTCTAAAGAATATTATGTGGGATTATATAAGTGGCCAAGAAAACGTACTAATTTGGCAAAGGCACAAATTATGGGTTTTGGCTTGGCTTCCAAGAATAGCTAGCATTGGGGGTAGCGAACGGACATATTGAGGATTTAATTTGGGTAAGAATTAGTGATATAATTAAAGTCACTCTTTTTAATTTGTTAACAAGTTCTAATTTTGAAATTTGTCAAGGGCCTTAACTAACCTATTTTTGGCGTAATTTTCTCATTACTTGTCATTTGAAGTTTGGACATTTTCAACATTTTATGCCATTTAATCGGAGTGTTTGCTAGCTTCAGGGGCAGACACAGGATTTTGCGTAAGCGATATCGCATTTAATGAATTGAACAAATAGATAAATTATTGTCATCGATACACATAAAAATAATATAAATTCGAATCTTATTTTAAAAAAATAAATTCAAGTATAATACTACAACTCTCTTCTGCTTTTCAGGTTCGAACCCAATACCTCTTTAAAAAGCAAAAGCACTTGACCAGCAGAGCTAACAAGAAGTATATGTAAAGTTGTGTCCTTGTTATATATTTAATAATATATATTTTGTACATATTAATAATTTACACATGTTTAGTGAATTTTCTCAGCAAAGCGGTGTCGGATGACACCGCTTACACCAAGGTGCATCCGCCCCTGGCTAGCTTTGCTCTTGCTTATATAGTGTCAAACATCTCTATAATAGCCTCATTTGTTCCAAATATTTTTGGATGTTATAGTGAAGTACTGTCATATAGAAAAGTCGACTGTATTTGCTTTTTTACCACTTGCATAAATATGTACATGAATAAGTAAAATTTGGAGTCAATTACATCCCTTTCGTCAATAAATAAATAGCTAAAAGTATTTTTATCTAAATATATATATATATATATATATATATATATATATATCATTGAATCTCTTATCCTAAGGAAAACTTCTAAGTCAAGAGATAAATAGACATAATCTCATATATTCATACTAATTATTAAGTTACTATCATAATACTTTTTATTTGGATATGATTTTATTATTGCTACTTCTTATCGGCCTTACTAATGTCTTTGTTGTATTTCCTTGGTGAGGATTTCGTTATTTGAATACTTTATTTGGATGATTGCGGTGAAAATGAGGAACTTTTTATGCAATTTAATATGAATACTTCAATTGGATGTTCATTATCGTAGAAAGAAGAAATATCCCAACTTATAAGTTCAATACTGAAATCCAAAATATCCAAACCTATTAATCCGAATCTAAACTTAAAAATATGACCCAATCCGAGTTTATTTGGATTGGATTTGGATTGTCATTTCTTTAATCTGAAAATAAAAAATCTAAACCGAAATTTCTGTATCCAATCTGAATTGTCCGAATACCCATCCCTAGTGATAAATGTCGTTTTTAGATTTTTTTTGGGATCACAAGTTTGAATCTCATTTGTGGAGTTTTCACACTTTTTAATCCCTCAGGAGTCGTTGGTACATGCGATAAAGATAATAATCCCGTGTTAAAGTTTAGGACTAACATTATTCTATGTTTGGTTTGAGACATTAATTCGTTGATAACTTTTATACTAAATAGTGGAATTAGTTATCCGATATAAAATGTGGGATAACAAATCATATCCCACCTTATAGGATATTGGGATATCCTACCATTGTACCAAACAACCCCTTAGTTGTTAGAATTTCTAGCACTGCCACTAATGTTGTGCTTGCTTATTAATTGATAATTTAAGTTATTGTGCCATAACAATTGTTATTAGTGGTGGCAAAATAGATTAAAAAAATAGTTATCCGTCCATAACTTAAAATAGGTTGGATATTGAATTTTTAAAAATGGATCAAATATGGATTAAATCCAGATTATCAATTTTAAAAATAACCAGTGAATAAACAATGAGTTTAACTTTTATATTTGTACAGACTCAAATCTCGAGGGTTCATAAAGTTTGGGAGATTAGGAATTTTCCCAAAAGTGATCTTATTGAAGAAGACATGAATAATATGGATATCCATATTATCTGCCGGTTAACTCATTTTCTATCCGTATTCAATATATGGGTCGGATCGGATAATTTATTCATTTTTGTGCATTACCCATTTTCGACCCGCCCGTTTGCCACCCCATTGACGTGGGGAGGAACGTATTTACTAGTTATATCATCCGCAATTGCTTGAATCTCGAGACGTTCTTCGAACCAATCATATACTTTATTGAGATAGGCGTAGCTCCCCCCCTGAGAATCGTATATGAGACTTTCATCTCGTACAGCTCAAGCAAAGACACCCAAATACTAGTTGCAACGGATATGGAATAGAAAATTTTAAATTTATTAAGTTCTGCTCCCTTCCTCTCTGGAAAATCCAAAAGCTCTTCTTTGTGACGATAATACCAAAATATCAAGTTGGGCCAGTCGTCTTCGAAGTAGAATATTATGCATGCTGATTAACATATTACACTAAAGCTCTAAGGATCATTTAGTTATAAACCAATAGTGTAAAGATTTGGCAAAAATGTCCTTCACAGTGTAAAGACGTGTTTGCTTGGTTCAAGAATTTTATAAGGTAATTCGAGTTCTTAGACTCAACACTGACCACACGCTAAGATAGGTGTAAAATACACAAAAATGTAGTACTATGTGATATGACACTGAAATTAATTTGCAATTGGAAACTTTCACAACATTGGAAGTATTTCCTCTACAAATAATCGACAGCAGTACCGTCTAACTAAAGAAACCAAGCAAAAGAGATAAAAGCTTAAATCAATAATCACAAAAGCTGTCTCAGCTATAGTACTGTTGAATAAGTTGGTTCAAGGAAAAGAAAAGACGTCAACAACCTAACCATATAACTGTCTGATATCTGATACCTTATTGATTAATAAGTTTTTGGTGAAATTGAAAATTTGTTGTTTGATAAAGCTTTTGGAGATTGGAGTATAATGTGACCTAACACAATGATCAGTGTATATGGTCAGAACGGGCCTGTCCTTCTTGTGACTAATCGGGGTTGGATCATGATAGGACATCGTTCGGTCTCGTATTGTATTGAGCCTCAGTATGGAGTCGTGTTGTTGAACCCTTAACTCGAGGATGGTCCAGGACGACACTCAACCAAGATCGAGACCAAGTAGAACCGTTATCGAGTAAGATCGAAGGGGGTTTACCTGGCCGAGTAATGGTAAGCCGAAATATCCGAGACCGAGCAAGGATCACTGCGGGAATCTCAAAGGCCGGTTATCAGCCTGTCATGGGATTTTCTTACTGTATGTAGAATTGTACCTTAAATGGAACTCTTCTACTCCCTCTGGTCCAAAATAAGTGATTTTCTGGCTTTTTTCTTGTGGTCCAAAATAAGTGATTTTTTTCGGAATTCAAGAATGATTTTTTTTTCCTACATTGCCCTTGGAGTAAATAGTGTTGGATTATGTGTTAGGAGTATTTAAGTGGGATAGTAAAGGTTAATATGGTCAATTTCATTGCTAATTAATACTAAAAGGTAAATTTCTTAATATGCGTGAAAACATGCAAAAAATCACTTATTTTGGACAGGAAGGAGTACTATATAAAGGGGGTTCTAATCATTTTGTAATCATTACATTCACGCAGAACAAAGCAATACACTTTATTTTTTCTCTTAAACTTTCATACTTTATTGTTCAGTTCATACTCTACAATAGCATACTCAGTCGGTTCGAGGGCGATCTAGCTCGGGGGCCAAAATTGCGCAGTTAGCTTTATCTCTATTCACAGTCAATTTCTAATATCAATTTTCATATTTCTCAGTTTGTGCCAAGTGAAATCACATATACTTAAAACTATTTATAAACTTAATTGTTATCGATTTTAAGGGTAAACCATCAGTGAATAAAATTCAAGAAAATAGGACAAAAAATGGGCACTCTGTAAAATAATCTATGGGCATATTAATTACCATCTAAATGTCCTAAATCAGTTTTTATATGTTAAGGAGTGATATTACAGTCAATGACATGCTCATATGTTCGAAATATTGTGTATAAAGAGAAAAATAGTCCGTCTATTTTTTTCTTTGTAAAATATAATAATATTCGAATCAGCTTGTGCTCGCCTCAATATATTATTGTTGTGAATAGATTTTCATAGTATCTCTGGGAGGCTAGCTATTATATCAACAGCTACGGAAATCAATGACGAATAATCAACTATTAATGTCCGAATTAATTCTATGAAAAAAAAAGTTTAAACCACGAGGGTATATAGCATATTAATTACTATAAACATCGCATTTCAATTTGCAACCGTAGGAATTAATGGAAAAAATAAATAGGGCAGGAGCCTTTTGGAATTAGGGTTTTTATGGCTCAATTAATTGACTATATCCTCCTATAATGCATGTGTAATTCGTGGTGAAGCCAATGCCTTTCGTTTCAGGAGAGTTGTCACCTTCCAACTAATTTAACTTCTCCATTTTTCTGCATTTGAAAGAAGGAATTAAAAGCTCAATAAATTGAAATGCATCAACAAGTTTATTGCAAGATTTGGTGGAGCTTTCAAAAGTTGCCCTCATAAATGTCGGGTGAACCACCTTCCGCCTCCCTAAATCCGCTGCTACACAAGGAAGGGTGATTTGTGTGGTGTCCAATTTTCACGTGCACTAGATTATCGAAGGACCCGATTCTTCTTTGTTGTGCTTGGTTTTGTCCGTCACTTGTGTACATTGTCCATGGACATGGTTCATGCATGTGTTCCTTTGTCAATCATCAAAACCAAAATCACTCAGGTCAATAGCATTAAATCGAAAATCTGAGTCAAATCGGAAAAACAAATCTGATTGTGGTTTGGTTTGATTTGGTTTGGGGTTGAAAAAAAAAAACTCGATCATAATTAGTTTGGTTTGATTTTAACTAAAAAAAAGTCAAATCGAAACCAAACCAATCTAACATTATAGGTATATAAATTATAAAAGTATTTATACATAAAATTTTTATTGTAATATAGTTTATAAATATTTCGTAACTTTTTTAAAGTTATTTTTTTTAACGCATAATTTTGAGTATGGACATAGAATTTTTGAATGATCAAATATTTTTAAAACTAATAAATATTAGTAACTCAAATAAGCTCTAACCAAAACCAAACTAATTCAAATGCTAACAGAAAAATTCAATTCAATACTAAGAATGACAGTATGTCACGATCCGAATTTTTCACTGTCGGGACCGTGATGGCGTCTAACGTTGAACCCGTTAGACGAGCCAACATAGATATTCAGTTTACGTTATTCCTTAATTAATAGTCAAGAACAGATGAGTTACCAAATTAACAAGAATTAAAATAAAAGATGAAGCCTGATGTGGATATATTCCAATACATGCCTTTACGAAATTTCACCAAGTCTAACAAAAACTCAAAATAGTAGAGTCACAGTTCACGGACTGTCTAAGAGTAATACACATAAAATCTGAAAGAAATAAGTACATTCGATTCTGAATAAACTAGAACATAAATACAAGGAAAATAAGAGGGGACGCCAAGGCCCGTGGACGCCAACATGACTACCTCGGTGTCTCCCGGTGGACTGAATGAAGCCTCCTAGCTCTAATGTCCACAGGGTCCTGTACCAGGATCTGCACAACAAAGAGATGTGCAAGTGTAGTATCAGTACAACCGACCCCATGTACTGAGTAAGTGTTAAGCCTAACCTCAGCGAAGTAGTGACGAGGCTAGGACACGACAAATAAGACAACCTGTGCAATTTAATAATAATAGGAAGAAATAATAACATCAAGGATAGTCAGTTAACTACAAGGAAAAAAGGGGAACATGCTGGGGGAAAGAGATAGCAAACAACAGGAATAACGGAAATAAATCAACAGTCTAAATATCAATGTAAAAGCAGGAAATAACAACACAGAGAAAACAATGCACGACATCACCCTTCGTGCTTTTACCCTAATCCTCACCGAATAATAAATGCAAGTGCACGGCATCACCCGTCATGCTTTTACTCTCGTCCTCACAATAATGGATAGAAACGGAACGGCATCACCCTTCGTGCTTTACACTCTTCCTCACAAAAACAAAATCACGGCATCACCCTTCGTTGTTTACACTCTTCCTCACCCAAACAATATCAAAACCAGCAGTTTCGCAAGGAAAATCAACAATATGAACCATAAATCGCAACATCCCGGCAAGGGAACATCAGTAGAAATATTACATCTCGGCAAGGGGCACAACTATAACCGCCCTCACTCAAGTACATATCTTTACATAAGATTCCTCAACCGAAACTAATACTCAAGAATGTTCATTACCAAGAATTTCCACCAAATGAACAACCACCAAAGTGAAATTCAATCTATAACACAGTAAACATCAATATAAATCACATAATTCATAATATCCGACTCACGGGCATGCTTGACACCAACATATAGGTACTCGTCACCTCACCTATACGTCGCACACGGAATAAACACATAGCAAATAAGACTCAACGCCTATTCCATCAAGCTAAGGTTAGGCCAAACAATTACCTCGACTTCCATGACCAAAATCACGCCTCAATCACAGCTTTTCCTTTTGAACTCGACTCCAAATCAATTGTATCTAGACATAATTGACTCAATAATATCAGTAAACGCTAAATAATTCAATTCCAATGCTTAATTATAGCTTTTCTAACATTCTTCCCAAAAATCGACCCCGGTCCCTCTTGGTCAAAACATGAGGTTCAAACCAAAACCCGATCACCCATTCACCCACGAGTCCGAATATGTAATTAGTTTTGAAATCCGACCCCAAAACGAGGTCTAAATCCCAATAAATCCAAAAGACCTAACACTACCCAAATCCCTAATTTCTACCCTTAAACTCATGATTTTAGGCCTACAAATCTAATGGGTGTTGATAAAAATTAAAGAAAATGAGTCTAATATTACGCACCTATGAAGTTGTGGTGAAGTTTTCTTTCAAAAATCGCCCAATTTGGAGTTTGGAAGAGGACGTTATGAGGTTTTGGTTTAATCCCGTAATGTATTCTGTTTTTAAAATCACTGGGCACAAATACACTATGTGTTCGCGGCACGTGCCATGCGTTCGCACAGGCTGCCCCACTTTACCCTTCGCGTTCGCGTACCATGAGACGCGTTCGCACAGTATAAATTCCTACCCAGCCCCCCAACCTTCTTTAAGTCTGTGCGTTCGCATCCTACTTGGTGCGTTTGCATAGGGATAACACTGCCTGGACCCAACCCCTCCTAACCTTTTATGCATTCGCGACCACCTAGGTGCGTTCGCATAGAGTAATCTCCCCCCTCCCCCCCCCCCTCCCCCAAGGCTTGTGTTGTGCGTTCGCGGCCCTTCCCCCGCATTCGTATAGTACAATGAATCATACACCAAAAAATGCTGCAACACCAAATTTTTCAAGCCTAAACGATGCCTATCCGGAACTCACCTGAGCCCTCTGGGCTCCAAATCAAATATGCACACAACCTCAAAAACATCCTACAAACTTACTCATGCGATCAAATCTCCAAAATAACATCTTAAACAACAAATTTATCATAAAAATCTAAGAAATTTTTCATAACTTCAAAGTAAAAATATCCAAATTTACAACCGTGAGTCCGAATTACGTCAAACGACTATTTTCCATAACTTTCAAAGTATCCAAATTTACAACCGTGAGTCAGAATTACGTCAAACGACTTCCATTTCTTACCAAATTTTGCAGACATGTTATAAATATTATATTGAACTTGTACCGGGCTCCAGAACCAAAATACGGGCCAAATACCACAGATTTCACATATAATTAAACTTTCAAGGATCCTTTATATTTTCAGAAAATAATTTCTTTCCAAAATTTATTTCTCGGGCTTGGGACCTCGGAATTTGATTCCGGGCATACGCCCAAGTCCCATATTTTCCTACGGACCCTATGAGACCGTCGAATCACGAGTTCGAGTCCGTTTATCAAAAATATTGACCAAAGTCAACTTAATTCAAATTTCAAAAACAAAACTATTATTTTTCTCAATTTTTCACATAAAGGCTTCCCGCCTATACGCCCGGGCTGCGCGCGCAAATTGAGGTGGTATAAAGGGAGATTTTTATGACCTCGGAACACGAAATTGACTTATAAAACACAGAATGACCTTTTGGGTCATCACACAGTATTGAATTTTTATTTTTATTTTTGCTTTGATTTAGGTAGTGAAAATGCATAAGTTAATTTTTTTTTGTTTAGTCCTGTAATTAATACTTTGCACTTATTAGTTGTACTTATTTTAGCATAACCTATTAATTTTAGATTATATCCATTTTCATTATTGCTTTATCTGATTTTATTATATTTATTTTTGAATATTTTAGTACAAGTCACGACTCATCTCACATTATTTTGTGTTATTTTCTTGGGTAACACCTTATATAGTTGTATCCTACTTAGTACTTTAGATTATGTTCATTTTTGTTATGGCTTGTTAATTAGAATTATTTATTTTTATGCGATTTTATTATCTTTATTGTTGAATAATTTAATATAATATAATATCATGACTCATCTCACATTATTTTCTTAATACCTTATATAATTGTATCTTACTAAGACTAAAAATATATTAAGAGCACAAGTTATATGTTGTGTTATGAACATTTTATTGGAAAAAACCCGAAAAAACCTAAGAAAATCGAGATTGAAAAACCCGACTTTTATTGGTTTGGTTTGGTTCATAGATTTAAAAATCCGACAAAATTGGTTTGGTTTGGTCATTGAGAAATCCAAATCAGCCCAACATATGTACACCCCTAATGCAATATGTAAAATAATCCACGAGAAAAAGCTACAAAAACTGAACACTATACTAACAATTAATGATAATTTAAGTTATATATACATCGTCGGTATAAATTTCTTTTATACCATTAATGCAGTTTAACCGGTTATAATACGTTATTATTCTCTTTTTCAGGTTATCATAACAGGCTTGATTAGGAGAGTAATTCTTTACCCTCTACAAAAAATAAGCCCTTAATTCTAACGCAATCAAATAGCTTGATTCGGTTTAAGAAACTATTAAGTTGTAAGTACATCAAATTCAGTGCTGATCCAAAAGTATATTTCTCATTGTTGATCTAAAATAAGTGTTTTGTTGCCTTACAAAATAATGCAAATAAAGAGAAATATAGCCAATTTGCTTCAGTATCATCAGCTCTGAAAATTTATGAATAATAAATGATGGTCTGTATGAGTTCCTTGAGCAAGTTAATTCACGTGGGAAGGAAAGCCACACAATAATAGTTACTATAAGCATAGAATTTCAATTTGCAGCTCTAAGAATTAATTGAAAAAATTAATAGAGTAGTAGCTATGCTGCATTTTCCCTTTTTGTGGTAGGTTAATTTATGGCTGAATTAATTCACTCTTGTCTTAATGCATGTGTAATTCGTGGAGAAGCCAAAGCCTTTCGTTTTAAGAAATTGTACCTTCCAAAAATTATACAATATATAATTTTCTTAACTTACTTGGCAATAACAAATCTTCAAAATCAAGAGTTTAAGTTATACAAACAGTGTAAACTTATTTCTCACCATCAATGTTGATAATAATTTATTATTTTATTTTTCAGATTTTAAGAAGAGTTACATATTGACATAGGTTAAGCTATGTAACTGAAAAATGATAAGTAATCTATTAATTAGAGTCAATAGAACTATACTAATATAAAAAAAACAGTTCGGTACATGAAGTATCTCGCTTTCACGCAGGGTCTAGGGAAAGGGTCGTATCCAAGGGGATATAATGTATCCAGTTTACCCTGATGCATGCAGTGGCGAAGGTAGAGTGTCCTGACCGGGTTCGGCCGAACCTAGTAACTTTGATTCAACCCTGTGTTTGTCTTACAAAATCCATTGAATATATATAAATGATTTAGAATCCAGTAACTTATAACGATTAGAATCCCGAACCCCTAAGCTTGGAATTTTGGCTATGCCTCTGAATGCAAGCAAAAATATCAGATTCTCTGGCTCGAACCCGTGACCTGTATAGGTCACACAAAGATAACTTTGCCGTGAACTACCCTCGTCGTTAACAAAAAAATATTCTTAAACACTGACAATGAAAAAGAAAATTAAATTCTATATCTAGAAAGAAACACGTGCTTACAGCATGGAACTATAAGATTTTCCAAGAAAATGGTTTCGCCATGGGGCTTAAAAAAATTAGATATTGTGGGTGGTAGCGCATGTTAAGATTTAGATGTCCCCAAATTCAAGAAATAAGGTAAAGTTCAATGTCCTGTCAAGAAGTTGAACCCCTCACATTCTTGAAGAAAATATTTAGAAAATAATATTAAAAAAATACAGGAAAAAGAGCAAATCGGTATGGTTAGATTGATATGTTGATTTTATATATATAGTTGTAGATAAATAACTTTAAAAAAAATCTTGAGATGTGATTGTCCAATCTTTAGTGGGGTACCATTTTCTAAGTGAAACTTCCCACCAAATAGGTTGATATCCGCTCACAATGGCGAAGCCACATGATCACAAGCAGAGGCGAAGATAGAATACCCTTGTCGGGTTCATCTGAATTCAGTATTTTCGTCGCAGAGCATAAATTTGTGTAAAAATTCATTAATTGCAACAAATGGTAGGTTTGAACTCATAACTTTAAAAATACATTGGGTTCAATACTAAAACCCTTAAAAATTGAACCCACATAATCTAAATCCTGGATCCGCCTCTGGTCACAAGGGTGATCAACTGACAATTTTTCGTCAAAAAATTGCATTGTATATATGGGTAAAATATTACATTTTAGAGGTATATAACACAATTGAACATCCTTTATCGGGAATTTTTTTCTCACTTCTTTCAAATTTGAATAGCTTGTTTACAATTGTGTGTAGCTTTCAAATATTTTACATCATCGCATTTGAGAATTTTCCGAAATGATGTTTCAGTGCCTTACTGGTGCTTTCTTTACATGCGCAGTGTTTGGATCTTCTAAAACTTTATATGTATTAAAATTCTAAAATATTCTAAATGAAAGTAAAAAATAAAGATAAATGACACACGACATAACCTCGATCCTGGTATAAGATGTCTTTTTTTTCCTTCTCTTATCGTTCCAATTTTATCGAATATCCCTGTAATAATGGTGATTGCTTTTTCTTTCCTAACAAAAGGCTGATTTAAAAGGGAAGCCTTGGAGCAACAGATAAGTTGTCTCAGTCATTGATATTTGCATCAGGGTAGACTGCTTACATCACTCCGCTTAGGGTGCGGCCCTTCCCCGGAAATTTGCGTGAACAATAATGCTTTGTGCATGGGACTTCCTTCTTTTTTTTTGGTTGGTTTAACAAGAAAAAATAGTCTTTTTGTCTCTCTTCAGAAAAATATTTCAAAAAATAAAATTAAGAGGCCCTGCAATTATATTCCTTTTTCTTTGGTCACAAGGCTAGATATCAAAAACCCAATTTAGATCAATAAGAGGGCAGCCCAAAGTTGAAAACTTAACCAATTTTAAGCCTTACTATTCAGGTACATTAATGGGGGGAAGTGGATGTTGTTGCTGCAACAATAAATTGGAACAGTAAATGCTAGCAAAAATTGGTTATCCCTTATTTGATTTTCTTTTGCAGTTAACTGTCTTCTTAGCTTTCCAGTGAGTTAGAAACAGTGAATTTGTTAGTTATTACTTATTCCTTGCTAGCCTGCTATTTTTAGCTGTAATTGGGCAGCCTCATTTAATCCAATGACGCATCATTTAATTTTCATTCTCACTTTGACTTCTCCACATATAGTGCTATGTCATATGAGTTAATTTTGTTCCTTGCTTAGCTTGTATCAGCTGCGTAGTGGTTAAAATTTATTCGCACGAGGTGTTTACACTAGCACAACAAATTGTTAACTTGACACGGGATCAGCTATGGCGGAAGTAATGAGGAAGAAAACCCTAACATTAAAAAGAAGAAGGTACAGAATGTTCGAGAGAGAAAGTGAGCCGGTCAATTTTTTCATTGACCAAAAAACTAATTCACTTTACACATAATTGTCTTTTATATTTACAAGTAGTAAAAATGTAAAAATACAAATAAATGTACAATTGGGCCGGATCTCTGTATAAAACTAGTGGGCCAACTGCTTTCCTTTGTTGGGCTGGGCTGTAAGCACATTCTGGTTAATACCCCCCCCCCCCTCAAGCTTGAGGGTGATATCACACCAAGCTTGGAAAGTAGCTCATGATGAGGCTTTCCAGTAAGACCCTTGGTCATAATATCTGCTAATTGATCGGAGGAAGAGACATAATGAAGAGAAAGTAAATCAGAAGTCAAACACTGGCGGACACAGTGGCAATCAATCTCAATATGCTTCGTACGTTCGTGAAAAACAGGATTTTTAGCCATGTGTAAAGCAGCCTGTGAGTCACAAAACACCGTAACTGGGCTGGTAATAGGTAAACCAAGATCGCCCAAAAGACGAACTAACCAAGAAATCTCAGCAACTGCTTTACGAAGCGCCCTATATTCAGCTTCAGCAGAGGATAGAGAAATGGTAGGCTGCTTCTTACTCTTCCAAGAGACAGGACTGCCCCCAAGAGTAATAAAGTACCCACTAACAAATTTGCGAGACATCACACAAGAAGCCCAATCAGAGTCAGAGTAAGCTAGGAGAGAAAATTCTGGAGAGCTGGATAGAAGAACACCTTGAGCAGGATCTTTCATGAGGTAACGAAGCACATGTAAAGCAGCCATCATATGAGGAACTTCAGGTTTTTGCATAAATTGACTCAAATATTGTACTGAGAAAGATATATCAAGGCTGGTATTTTGCAAAAAATTCAGCTTCCCCACTAAGCGTCTATATAGGCTAGGATCAGATATAGGCTCCCCCATGTCCATAGTGAGTTTGACAGAAGAATCCAAGAGTGTCAAAATAGAAGAAAAATGTTGACTATTGAATTCAGAAAGAAGATCAGAAGTGAATTTGTGTTGACCCATAATATACCCTTGAGGAAGAAGAGAGATCTCCAACCCCAGAAAATAGTGAACAAGACTCAAATCCTTGATCTTAAAAGTGAAATCCAAATAAGACTTCAAGGACTGCATTTCAGAGAGATCATTGCCAGCTAACAGAATATCGTCAACATACACAGCTAACACAACTAGAGAATCAGCAGTAGATTTGGTGAATAAGGAGTAATCATTGAGACTTGAAATGTAGCCTTTGGAGAGCAAAGCCTCAGACAGTTTAGAAAACCACTGTCTGGAAGCTTGCCTAAGGCCATATAGGGACTTCTAAAGTTTGCAAACCAAAGGAGAGGAAGAAGAAGAACCAGAGACATCAAGACCAGGGGGTACCTTCATGTAGACCTCCTCATGGAGATCACCATGTAAAAAGGCATTATTAATAACAAGCTAAAAAACAGTCCACTTGTTCTTGGCAGCTATAGTTAATAAGCATTTGATAGTGGTAAGCTTAACAACAGGTGAAAAAGTTTATGTAAAGTCAATACCCTCTTGTTGAAAGTCACCCCTTATAACTAGTCTTGCTTTATACCTTTCAATAGACCCATCAACTCTTTGCTTTATTTTATACACCTATTTACAGTGAATAGCCTTTTTATGAGAAGGAAGAGGGACTATCTCCCATGTCTGATTTGCCTCAAGAGCTTGAAATTCCTTTAGCATAGCCTCTTGCCAAGCAGGATTGGAAACAACCTGCTGGTAAAACTGAGGCTCATGCATATGTAAATCAACAGAAGAGACCTTGGAAGGTGATGTAGATGCAGGTGAGAATACGGTGGAACAGACATAGTCTTTAAGATAGACAGGCTGTAAAACCTGTCTAGAAGATCTCCTTAAAGGAAGTAGTGGAGGAGCAGTTGAAGGAGTAGAAGAGGAAGAAGAGGAAGAGAAGGAAGAAACATATATAGAGTCTGGAGAATGATGAAGGAAAGAGAAAAATGGAGAAGGAGGGCTAGGAGCTGAATTGGAAGGAGGGTTGGAAGGATAGGAAGAAATACTCCTAGGGGAGTGATAAAGAGGAATATCTACAGAATCCGGAGGTGACAAGGGAAACAGAATAGAAGATGAGTTAGATTTGTAGGGGAACACATGTTCATGGAAAACAACATCTCTGGAGAGAAAAATAGAATGATTAGAAATGGTAAGAAGTTTATATCCCTTTTCCCCACAAGGATAACCTAAAAAGATAAAAGGTATGGCCCTAGACTGAAACTTATCTCTCCCTTGTTTGGGAGATGTGGAAAAACATAAGCACCCAAATGACTTGAGGTGTTCATATGATGGAGGAATGCCATGTAATTTCTCATAGGGTGAAAGGTTCTGAATGACAGTAGAAGGTATTATGTTGATGAGGTAAGTTGCAGTTAGAACACAATCACCCCAATACTTGAAAGGAGGGTTGGATTGGAAAAGAAGTGTTTTAGACACCTCAAGTAAGTGTTTGTGTTTTCTTTCTACAATTCCATTCTGTTGAGGAGTGTGTGAAATGGTAGTTTGGTGTAAAATCCATTCACTATTAAAAAATTGAATTCCTTCGGAACTACCCCCAAGTTCAAGAGCATTGTCTGACCTAAAAGTTTGAATAGAAGATTTGAAATGCACCTTGACCATGGCTGTAAAAGCTTTGATGATGGAAAGAGCATTGACTTTATTAGAAAGAAGATGAGTCCAAGTAACCCTTGTGTAATCATCTACTATAGTTAAGAAGTATTTGAAACCATTGTAAGTTTTAGTGTTATAAGGGCCCCAAATATCAAAATGGATTAATTTAAATGGGACAGTAGAATGTATAACACTGTCAGGGAAGGGTAGTCTTTGTTGTCTAGCCATTGGACAGATAAAACACAAGAAAGATTGTTTAGGTGATATTTTGTCAGACAAGTATACAATGGATTTCATTTTGTGAAAAGGCATGTGTCACAATCTTGATGCCAAAACAAAACCACTTTATTAGAGGTAGATGTGTGATTACAAGATACAGCATCAACAACATGATTTACCTCATCACTAGTGTTAATAGAAGGAACTGAAACAAGTAAACTAACAAATGAATGAGAAGCAGAAGTGAAAGTGGATGTAACAGGAAACAGATCAGCATCTGGATATAGGTAATACAGCCTCCCTGCAGCTTTACCAATTTCCAGTGTCCTCTTCAGAGAAGGGCCCTGTAAAAGAAAAATTGCTTTGGTAAATAAGGCTGAACAATCTAATTGAGAAATGAGTTGGTGGACAGAAATCAAATTAAATTGGAAAGATGGAACAAGGAGGACATGAATTAAAATTATATCATGTCTGAGATGTAAAGATCGAGTTGAAACAACTTTGGCTTTATATCCATTTGGAAGAGTGACAAGGAATGGCTTAGGTAAAGGTTTTACATCAAAGAGTAAGCGTTTATGTGGAGTCATGTGGTTAGTTGCACCTATATCTAATATCCAAAGATTTACTTTTAACTGTGATGAAGCACATACATGAGATTCCACAGAATTTACTACATAGCTACTAAACAAACCTGCAAAATGTGCAAAGGCATTGTTGTCCATAGTAGAATCATCAGGAGTTGACCCAGAATATAGTTGAGCTTGTTGAAATAGAGCTAGGAGATGTTGGTAATGTTCTTTAGTAAAACCATGAGCTGGAGACTCAGGAAATTGTGAAGCTGGAACAACATGCAAATGTGTAGAAGGAGTGAAAGAATGTTCAGTTTGGACACATGAAGCAGACTTCTTGTTCTTTGTGAACTTGAAATCTGGAGGAAACCCATGGAGCCTGTAACACTTGTCCATAGTGTGTCCAGGTTTCTTACAATATTTGCAAGAAACATTTGAGCTAGACCTTCTGGATTCAAAATTTACCCTTTGACTGAAACCCCTGTTCCCATTTGCTGAACTGTTAGACACTAGGAATGAGGATGAATCTCCAAAGAGATTTGGGATAGGAGAATGAGCTTCCCTTTGACTCTCATCATGTTGCAGAAGGTAATAATCCTTGCTCATTGGAGGAAGAGGATTCATCATCATAATACTACTCTTGACAGTTGAATAGGATTCATTTAGACCATTTAAGAATTGGAAAAGTTGTTGATCTTCTATAAATTTGGGCAGGGCACCACAAGAGCATACAGGTCCCACATATGAGGAATGTAGCTCATCCCAGAGGCTTCTCATCTTGGTGAAATAAGATGCTATGTCAGAAGAACCCTGAGTGGTAGAATGAATTTCCCTTTGAAGTTGAATATACTTAGATCCATTTGACTGCCCAAACCTATCATTTATGTCTTTCCAGACTTCTTTAGCAGTCCTAAAACACATCACACTGGTAGCAATCTCTCTAGATACTGAATTAGTTATCAAAGCCTTGACCATGTCATTACATCTCTCCCAATACGCATAGTAAGGTGAATTTGATGTGGGCTGAGAGACTCTACCATCTATTAACCCTAGTTTATTCTTTGCAGAAAGAGAAGTCACCATACTACTTCTCCAAAGTACAAACCCAGAGCCATTGAATGGCACAAACACCAATTGACTACCAGGGTTATCAGACGAGTGAATATAAAAAGGATGTGATGGATCTAGTGACAAAAGGAATGAAACCATCAGGATTTTGAGATATATCATTGTCATTCGATACACTGCCCATTTTATATCCAATTATACCAAATTCACAGTATTAAAAACAAAAAGAAATTCGACTGATAACAAACAGATGCAAAACAGATTTGTAATCAACACAGAATCAAACACATCCAGATAGGTGAGAATATACTAGTCTTCTTCTGAAAACCCGAAGAAGTAAGGTCTCGACTAACTGCAAACTGTAGGCATGATTGCTTTGTGAAAACCAAAATTTTAGGGAAGATGTAGCTCAGTCAAGGATCGACGTTGCAAAATCCCAAGTTTCTCTGACGGAAACCAACAATGCCGCTTCCTAACACCTCTGACCTTAACCAAAAAACGAAACGAGAAAAACTTCTGGCAAGGGTACAATCGGAAAGAATCTCACGACGAGAGGGATCTAAATCCCTGCTCTGATATCATGTTAACTTGACACAAGACCAGCTATGGCGGAAGTAATGAGGAAGAAAACCCTAACATTGAAAAGAAGAAGAAGAGGGTACAGAATGTTCGAGAGAGAAAGTGAGTCGGTCAATTTTTCCATTGACCAAAAAACTAATTCACTTTACGCATAATTATCTTTTATATTTATAAGTAGTAAAAATGTAAAAATACAAGTAAATGTACAATTAGGCCGGATCTTTGTAATAAAACTAGTGGGCCAGCAGCTTTCCTTTGTTGGGCTGGGCTGTAAGCACATTTTGGTTAATACAAATACATGGATGTCATCATAAACATTGTTATCACTAAATCATAGTTCATTAATACATATTCTCATATTGATTTGTCACATGATCATAGTAAATTAGGAATTTGATGTAAACATCCGATACGAGTAAATTTTTACCTTGCCTAATTCCAGTCTCTAATAACAGCTTAGATTTTGGCATTTTAGTGTTGAGGGACTTCATATTATATTGTACGTAGTTCTTGTATTGTTATTTTTTTTAAAGACATTTGATATTAGAACCTAAAGATCAAACTAATCTGGATTCACATGGAATAAATCCACTAGAAGAGGTCAAGCAATACCAAGAGACTTTATTTACAAGATAATGTTAAACTGTTAAAAAGATAATGGTACGAATTTTCGCCATATATTGGCTTGTGGATATGTTCTTATTTCGATGTCCTGTCTTTATTATGTGGTTAAAGGGAAATTAATTCTATTTTTCCCTCTAGATGTACGTATCCTTTGTATGTTTATCAGTGAAGATTACACATCGTAAATCAAGAATGAACAGAACTCAGCAACCAAATAGGCAGCTATTTTAGTTCATAGTTAGTTTAAGCCGTCGTAGGTGTTTGTTTTATATTGATTTGAATGGGCTGAGATACAACCAAAGAAAGTATAGCACGGGTTAGCCAGTTTTAGGACTGGTTATTTAAAAATAGCCAGCGTTTGCAAAGTCATTGAAAAATAATTACTATTTTACTGTAACACAGAAAGTTCCAGCATAATATGCTGGAGATTGGTGCATCGGTGCACCTGTGTATGAACTTCCAGCATATTATGCTAGAACTCCAACACGCTGAAAGTTTCAGCATAATATACTGGAGATTGGAACACCTGTGTATGAACTTCTAGCATATTATACTGGAACTCCAGTATATTATGTTGGAAGTCAAGTATACTTTGCTGGAACTCTAATATAATATATTGGAGTTCCAGTATACTATGTTGGAACTACAGTATATTATGCTAGAGTATTATCCAGATTTTAAACATTGTTTTCGTTCAGATTTATCTTTACATGAAAAGTGACTAAATTTTGATTATTTTTGAAACTGTGACTATTTTTGAATGATCACTTGTAAATCTGACTATTTTTTAGTTTCTCCCCCAAAGAAAGACAATGGTTTCTAATACTTGATGGACTATCAATTAAGTCCATGCGCCAAAGTCTAAAGCTCGACTCTTACGTAACAATGTTCTGTGATTTCATCCGCTAAAAGTCCCTCAAATCCTAAGTCTTGAAATGAAGTTAAATTCTTTCATTCCTTGGAGTTTAGACATTAAAATTTCTGCAATAGAAATCATTAACCCCATTAAACAGCATAGATGTTTTGATCAAGTGCAAAGCCCTCTGAGAAGGATGCATCAGTACTACATGGAAGGGGGTGGGGGGTAGTTGCGAGAAACTGACTAATCTGATTGCAAATTTGGCACCTCAATTTAGGTTAAAGGGAATACATCAACACAAAAATCTTCCTCTTAATCATCAACAAATCCAGGTTCTGAAATTACATTCTTCAACTCTTGAGCTTTTTCATCATTGAAGCCCAAAGCAGACAATATCTTATAACCTGGTGATCCTACTTGTGACCACACCCCAAGGAGCAAATGAGTAGTTGTAATCTCACCATTGTCACCTGCATTTTCATAATAATCAATAACCAACAACATTCTCACTCTCTTCTGCCCAAACAATTAAAACCTGGTGATCCTTGAACTGATGTTTCTTTAGCACTCGGTTACGTTTGACCATATGAGCATAATTTATCTCTTGCTCTTTCAACTAAATTCTAAAAATATTATCTAATACGACGAAAAGAGAGTCTAAATCTTAAAGAAGTGCTTGACAGCAAGAGGAATTTTTTTGGACAGATTCATCTGTTATAGAATGAAAACCACCATAAAATGAATAAACCGCTGAGGTACCCTCGGATGGGAATTATGAATTCACATAGAATATACCCTTCTTTTCTTTCTTTTTTGGGATAAGTACATAGAAACAGAAAGTGTCATATCATAATTTCTGATAGTTGATTTTACACCACTAGAGTTAGGTTGTATCTACGGATTTGATAAGCAATGCATTCTAATAGAGGTTCTTAATTTCCGAGTTCAATCTGCATTTTTAAATAATTAAGTTTTATTTTCTATCTTATTTTCATTCTGTTTCTATGCTCATCTAGTTAATTTTATATTTCACCTGAGTAAAATAAACAACTAAAACTATGCTAGACTCCTTCGACTTTGCTTGTAGACTTAGAAGTTCTATCTTAGACCAAGCTAGACAGTAAACACAGTAATTGAACAAAGTAGGTGGTTCAGTGGAACCATTCCAAGCCCAGGAAGTAGCCATCTGATTTTAATTGGGCGGGATGCAGTACACGACCATGTACGAACAAAGGCAAGCATGGACAAGTGAGTGGTTTTATTTGGCCAACTTAACTCAGTTATGGTTCTAAAACAGTTAAAAGCAAGCACTAGAATTTCAATTTTGCTTTTACAAGCACCTTCATGCTGGTAGATTTTGTGAAGTCAAAGATCATTTCTCCCCGTGATTCATGCAAATACTTAACATGTTCAAACAGGAATTAACGGAAACTTATGAAGGCACAAAGATGCAGCAATCCAACAAGCATGTGTGGAAAATTGAGTTGGAGAAATACACATACTGGATTTGAGTTTTTCATCAAGTGCCCAATCAAGAGCCTTTTGTGCATCTTCAGTCAAAGGAGGATGCTCGGGACTGAAAAACCACATGTCAGCTTTTCCAAGTACTTTGATAGTTTCTTCACGTACTTTAAAGAGAGTAATTCTGTTCGCCCTCAAATATTTTGAAGCAAAATTTGTCCCTGCAAATGCAGAACGGAAATAAACATTCAAACATGATCTACTTCAAGGAGCAGAATGAACATTTATGGAAGCTAATTCACCAAAATGATTAAAGCAGCTTAAATCACAGTCGAAGTGTAAGTTGGGGACTCTGTCTTTAGTAAGCAAATTACTGAAAGACCCCTTCTATCAATTAAATATCTTCTTATTTCATCTCTGAAACTAATGTAAATATATGCAATCATATTCTCTAAAATTTGCTTCTGTATGTATCTGAATTATGTTCGAGGTGCGCACTGTTCATAATACACATAAGCTAAAATCCACAAAGTGACATTTCCCATCAACTTATAAGTGATATATCTCGCCTTCGGCAAGCCACATTGTTCGAATAATAAGCTAAAGTCCCGAGAATTACCTATCCAATCAACTTGCAATCATGTGCCGACCTATTTCTTTTTGGTTCCTCTAGAGAGCAACTAATATCAGAAGCCAAAGCACCTATATATTTCACCTCAATAACCTCCCAACTATACCGAAATCTTTTCACATACTAAAAAATTTGTATATATCACAATGTTGTATAGCAAATGTCATGTCCACTAAAAGTACTAAAATGTAAAATGGCTTTGGTAACTACATAATGTTATTGGGTAAGTTCTGTAAGGTGTAAGATGTTTAGAGGAGTAATCTCATTCAAAGCTCAGTCGCTCAATGAATTTAGATGGACCCAACTACACTGGAGTTCCTCGAGTAAGCAAGTGTATAAAAAATGCAAAACCTGAAATACCTCCTCTTACCAAAATCTCTAGCACAAAATCCGTTGTTATAAGATATGTCACATTCTTAAATTAAAGAGTGAGCCAAACATGAAATTATCTTCTGACTTCTATCTATCGTTTATTCAAGTGTTAGTTTGATTAATTAGTATCGCGAGTACCAAAAAGTAAAGAGCTTCCATTCCGTTTGCAGGATCGAATAGAGCATCTCTATCAAAACAAATAAATATTTCCTTAGGGAAGGGATAAATTAACAAACCTTCAATCAAAATTCCCATGAGAAGAGCTTCTGTTCCAGTAGTGGGATATTTAAGTTTTCTTGCTTCCAATTCACCCATGGCAAATGATTTTATCGCATTTGACGACCATCTAAAATTTCACTCACCCAATTCAAGATACCTCAAAACACATCAAAATGCCAACAAAAATAAACAAACACAAGACAAAAAATAACACAAATGAAACAACCAATATCCTGAAAATTCCTTCCTCCTTTTCTGGGGCAGCCAAAGAAATAAAACAAGAAAGAAGAAGGAAAACACTCACTTAGGAATTTTCTCTATAGATACTGCAGCCTCTGACTTTCTGCAATAACAAAATGAAGCAAAGGTGTTATCTTTTATAGCTTACTGATTCAAATTTGATTAACAGAAAAACTATACAATTAATCAATCAAGTACACCTCAATCCTAAATGAGTTGGGTCAACTACATGAATCCTATATATCCACATCCACTCTACTCGAGCCTATCGATTTTCAATACTCCCTGTGTCCCAATTTATGTGATGCACTTTCCTTTCTAATCTATTCAAAAATGATTAGTACATTTATATATATAGAAAAAAATTAACTTTCAACTTCTCATTTTAACTGAGCCGAGTGTCGCCCAGAAACAGCCTCTCTACCCAGGGGTCCCAGACCCCACTGGTGGGATTTTACTGGGTTGTTGTTGTTGTTGTAACTTCTCATTTTACCTTTAGTGAGATGATCTATAGCTATAAAATACTGCTTGTTTTAGACAACAAAGTTTCAGAATTCTTTTGTTCTTTCTTAATAGTAAAAAAAAAGGGGATAAAGAGAAAATAATAAATGCAAGAATAAGTGAAGGGTAGGTGTGAGAACTTACCCATAAGGAAGGCTAAAGGAGACAGTGGCTTTAATGGGGCAATGTTTTGTAAGAAATGGTTTGAAATTGTTGAACTGAAGAGAGATTTTGATTGGAGTACCAAGCCATTGACTATGCAAATTTTGTGAGTTCGCTGCCCAGAGAGATGAATTGGGTCCTACTCTGTAATTGAGCTGGTTGATTCCATTTGAAGTGGCAGCTACTGTGGAGAGAGCAGCTTGAACAGCCATTTTTATGCCGCAAGATTTCTGCTCCAATTTGAGAAAATGGGTTGAATAGTTGGACCTTCTTTCTGGTTGGGATGATGAAATGATAAGAAACGACGACGTTGCTTGACCTTGGGCTTTCGTGTTTCTTATGGGCTTGAGTGAGTCTGGCCCATTATACTATTGGGCTGTGTACCAAAAATCAACAATAGCCTGATTTACAACTAGCAATTGAAAAGTAGATCTAAATGTAGCTACTTTTTCATGTAAAGGTAAAATTTGAACAAAAGCACTCTTAAAATCCGGAAAAATTCTATCATAATATGCTTGAGTTCGAATTTTGTTACATATAAAATTTCAGCATAATATGCTGAAATTTCATAATGTGCTGGAATATGTTAGAAGTTTATATACAGGAGCTTCATAATTCAACATATTATACTAGAACTTAACGTGTTTTAGCTAAAATAGTGGCTATTTTTCAACGACTTTGCAACTACTAACTATTTTACAATTACAAAACTGGCTAATCCATGTTATTTCACCCAGAGTCGGAAGACCCGGTCGAGCAGTTGTCACGCCCCGAACCTGGGCCTGGACGTAACACGGCACTCGGTGCCTGACTACTATGACCGAGCGAACCAACTGGCTGACTGAATAAACATATGATATCATAACATAATGAAAGTCATGAATGAGTTATGGTGCTAGATAATAGAAGTTCTCCAAGTATTCAAGGAACTAGGCTTATCTATAGTTTTGAGGCAATCAATAACGTCGTAAAAGAAACGTAGTGTAGGGAGAATCATTAACATTCTCAAACATAGAGATTTAGCCTCACGTACCTTACTTCCTGCTCTTGAACGTAATACAACATTCGCCAACCCTTTCAACTTTATCAATACAAGTCAAAGGGATTCCATATTAGCAATTAGGGGTGTTCAAACCGAACCGGAAAATCGCACCAAACCGAAAAACCAAACCAAACCGATTAAAAAATCCGACTAGGTTTGGTATTGAGTAAAAAAACTCGAACCAAATTGACATATAAATATATCATTTTTATATATTTTTTTAAGACTTTATATTTAATTTTCTTTAAAAATGATTGAAATATTTGGGATCCTCTCATGTGTTAACTTTGAAAGCGTACATTAACTAAAATTATTGTTAGACGACTAAGAAAATAACTACCATGTTTACTAAAAAAATTCTCTCATTAGAATATTTTAGTAGATCATATGTTTGTCAATTTTTTTAATATTTACTAAAAATATATTCACTTATTAAAACATTATCTATAACTTTAATAAAGTAAGATTGGAATAATATTCATCTAACAAAAGAAAAACGAAAACCCAAAAAATCTGACAAAATCGAACCAATCCAAACCGATATAGTTGGTTTGGTTTTGATAAAAACCGGACCAACACGGTCCATGTACACCCATATTAGCAATAGTACTCATGTTTTGGCCAATTAGGCCTTTTATCAAACACTTGGTATGCATAAAGCTTCATAGTCCTTATTAATGGTGTTTATACACCCAACAACTCATTCTTTTGCTCCTAAATAATACTAAAATCTCAAATTGTTAAAATCAATACAATTCTTCATCAACTATAAGATAAACAACACCCTTAACCAATAATCAACACTCAACAATCCAAACATATAATCGTTCATGCTTTTCTATCAAACCCATCAACTCATATCTCATGAACCAGAGTCTATAATCATTAATCCAATACTATAATCAGGTAGAGGTGAAAATATTACCTTTTTGAAGTTCGATCCTCTTGAATTCGAGTTCTAGGATTTCTTTTCTCAACCATGATGTCCTAATCGAATATTTAATGATTTAGAGGGTTTACCCATATTAATAAGGTGTTGGAAAATTGAAATTAGCTTAAAATCACCATTATAACTTACCTTGGATGGTGCATGGACCTTCGAGGAGTTAGGTTCTTGAGAGCTTCCCTTTCTAGAGCAAGTTTTTTGTGTTTTGGAGTGTGGGGGGCAAAGTAGGGCTTAAAATGACCCCACGAGTGCGCTACCGCGCACCTAGACGCGCATCAGGGAAGTAACACTGCCACAAGTGCTCGGCTGCGCACGAGACCATCCGGGCATGCACCTTAGCGCGCATACTACACATTCTCCAGTAAAATGCACATAACCTTTTGCTCAGAAATTCGTTTGGGCTCCACAGTATATCGTTGGAACGCTATTTCAAAGGGCTACAACTTTCATGCATTAGATTTTCCCAAATTCCCACCTGATATTTACGAAATCCTTCTAGAAGACAGACCTTCCATAAACTTAGTTGATTTTATCGAATCTTATACACCTCACTTTCCGTCTTGATTCCAAAACAACTCTTTTCATCCACACTCGTCCCGATAGGACTTCATATGTCCAAGATGTCATCTTAATACTCCTTTAACATGTTCACACCTAGTCCGAATTTTAATACTCATTTAACATGTTCACACCTAATCTGAATTTACGGAGTGTTACAGCAGTATGAATAGATTACTCATTCAAACGTCACACATCCGTAATTAAATAAAATTTTAGAAATTGAACTTACTGAAAATCAGAGGCAGAAAAGAAAAAAAATTAAATCTAAAAAAGAAGTATTTAAGAGTAGTGTAATTAAGTGAAATTCATAATGTATTGTACAAAAAAGAATTTCATTTGTGTATGTTCTCTCATTTGATCATATTATTTTTCGGGTTTTGTTGTCACATAGCTATTGTCTCTGAGCCGAGGGTCTCTCGGAAATAACTTTTCTACCCCTCTGGGTAGAGGTAAGATCTGCGTACACTCTACCCTCCCCATACTCCACCGGTAAAATTTTACTGGGTTGTTATTGTTGTTGTTGTTTTGTGCTCTCAATAAAGGAAGACATTTTAGAATTAAAACAATTTCGTCCGTCCTTTGTTCTTTGCGTGTAGACAACATTAATTTAAGCTGATTTTCCAAGTGAAAACAAGATAGTTGAAGAAAATATGTACACTTGCACTAACCCTTACGAAGAAATCACGGGTGTTGAAATCACTGATTACCATGGTCGGACCACTGATTACCATGGTCGGACCTACATAGAGTGTTGAAATCACGGGACTCCGTTAGCCTCGATAAAAAATATGTATATATATGTTTGTATATATACTGAGAACCCCTTATATATTTTTTTTGGCCCCCTTAAACATTAAAGTTGAACGGCGAGGCTTGTTTTTGGACAGCGCAAGTTCCTTTCCTTACCCGTTCACCTGGTTCGGAACCCACTCTGCAAATTACCTTTTTGTTCTAAATTGTTTTTTTGTTAACGTTTTCTTACTAAAGAAAACATGGATACTTACTACTCCTTGGTTTACTTACTAGTCAATTGGTTTATAGTTGTTTCTATAATTTTTCTGAATTACTTTAAAATTAGTTTATTATCAGTACATTTATTTTATTCTTTTCCAAATCCCTCACTCACTCTTTGCTTACAACTTTCTCTTTTTTGAAAGTTTTATCTAAGAAAAAAATCTAAACATGTAACTTAAAAGAAGTAAGAATGATGGGGAAGTAAAACATATTGTCCTTATAAGAAGGGATTTTTAGACAAATAGCTGGGCATATTATTGTTTTTATTTTTTAGCCATATATATAAATTATACACATATAATACATGAATTATGCATATATTGTATATTCATCGGTTATTTTTAATTTAAGCAGTAGGGTAAGCGGCTATTTGAGTTCGATTCTTCTTACAATAATGGGAGGGCAGTTGGAGCCACGTAATGACTAATAAGATTTTACCTTTTGAAGATAGTAAAATAAAATAATTTGGAAAATTTCGTATGTGATTTTTCCCTTCCATGTGGGCATTCACAAGTGGGTTGTGATTTCTATGCATTAGCAAGATATATATTTTCTAAATTCTAATTAGTGATACCTAAACATTTAACTCATATCGTATTAGCTACAATCACATCAGGACATTCAATATAAAAATTTACATTAAAGTTTAAACCTTTGCCCTTGCGCCCAAATCCTAGGTATGCCTCTGCTGATTGCTGAGTGCTGACCCTGGTAGTCTGATTTGCTCCTAAATCCTATTAAGACATGTAATTCCATAGAAGTGTGTGTTTCGAATGAAGCTGCATACAAACTAAGAGGTACACCAAAATTTCTTCACTATCTACAGAAAATAGCAATGTTGAATCAAGCATATGTTTGTCACTCCCAAGCATTTCACTCTTTACTAGTACTCTGTCCTATTCAGTTTTACCCATAATTGGGTTGTTCAATTTTGTACAATGATGGTCAACAATACGAGACAAAGACTTGACCGAGCGATTGCTCCATGTGTATGCGTATCAGTAACGTCAGTTCCCTGGCTTTTGACTTCCTTGCATTGGTGTGCAACCTCTGCAGCTATGGCACCAAGTGCACAAAGAAATGTCGATTGATCTCCGCTATGAGGTGGTGTGCAGAAAAAATCCTATACATCGATAAAGATTCTCAATGGATGCAAATGACCTTGTTTGTCAGCAATAAAGAATCTCCAAATTCCATTCCCTTTCCTTTCTCCACCTGTCGAGACACACAAAGAAAACAGAAGCTCATTGTAGCAGTAAATCCTCATCTCTCTGCAGTTGCTTGAGCCGTCTTTTTGCGTATACAGTGATCAAAACCGTCGTAGCAACAGTGAAACAAAATCCAAGAACATTAAGAATGATCTGTGGGGCTGAGAGAAAACGTTGCTCTTGCGAAGCATTTGCCAGAGTCTTTATCAGGATGCCACTGCACAGAAGGATGGTTACCATAAGTTGGAAGAAAAGGTATTCAGCAAATGGTAGTTTTTCCAGTGAGTATGAGATTATATATAGTAGTGGCGTAAAATACACAAAATAAACCCTCCTACAATTAGTAAAAGCCTATTTTGTTTTCAGTTGGCATTCTCCCCTGAAAAGTCAACCAAAAAGCTCAAAAACCATGGAACCTTCCCATCCTACAACCCCATCCCGTCTGCTCCAGCCCCCCCCC